>VDFB02090744.1:0-17730 GCA_007258455.2 Sequoia sempervirens
AAAATGAACGTAATCCGCAAAAGGGATGCCTTAATGGGGAAATGGATGCTCAAAATGGGCAAGCAGATGCTAAAAAAATGGGAAAAAGGCCGCCTGCTCAAGGGCAAGGTTGCCTTTTGTGTAAATCAGGTGAATGTGCTATTCTGCTTGACTGAAAAAATGACTCAAACAAAGGGAAGAATCACCCCTCTAGAGGTCAAGGTTGCCTATCTTAGTGGCAGAATTACCCCTGTTGAGGGCAAGGTCACCTATCTTAGTGGAAAAATTTCCCTTGTTTAGGGAAATGTCATCTATCTTAGGGCATGGTCGCTTGTCTTAGGGTGGAATCGCCCCTATTGAGGGTAAGGTTGCCTATTTTAGTGGCAGAATCACCCCTATTGAGGGCAAGGTCGCTTGTTCAGTGAAGGATGGGACAATAAAAAAATGGGAAATGACTCAGACAGAAGGAAGGGTTGCCCCTATTAGGGGAAAAATCGCCCCTGTTGAGGGCAAGGTCGCCCTTGTCAGTTGACCTAGACTTAACTTGGATAAAAACGGCTATGGAAAAGGATATAAAACACAATAAACAACAAGCAAAAGGCAAAGGATTACTTGACTAAACAAACATGTACTGGTTTTGCACAAAAAAGACAGTTCAAAAAATACAATCCTAATATTATTAAGATGGGTATGGCCAACACAGTCCTCTAACTAGGCTGAACAAGGAAAACTAGGGAATCCTCGATATACACATGGTACATGAGGCACAACCGTGAACACCAGCCCATCATAGGTGTGAGTGAGAAGCCCCAACAAGGTACTAGAAACTTGGACCAACTCTTCACGTCTTATCTAGGTATCACTCTAGCTTCGACGCTTCGCCGGACATGACGTGACTGGATTGGGGTACAACTTTGGCTCTCCCCACTTTATATACCTTGCCGGTACACATGGTTGGGATTGTCCCTTAGGGTGATGAAATCCCCAAGCAGGTCTCGCTAAAAGAAGACACTAAACATTTTTGGCTAATCCCCAGGCTCACACGAAGTGCAAGGGGAAAGCTTGAACGATCTAGTGCCTCCTAGGTAACATGAACGACTAAAGTGGACTACAATTTCTCTTCACCCAGGATCAGAAAATGGTGCAAGGGGATTGGATATGTCAATAGCCCACTTTCAAACACAACAAAAAATATTTTGACTCCCCCTAATTAGATCTATTTTCCTAACTAGTATGAAAACGACAAACAAACAAGCTAACTAATGTTCTTGGCCTGCTCATCCTATAGCAAATATGTTAGAAGTTTAACCTCCAGTCTTGGAAAAATGTGAAATAGCTACACAAACGTTAGTGAAAACAAGTATATTCACCAACAAAATAGGTTAGAGGGTCAGTACTAAGAAACAACAAGAAATGAAGTTTAAGTTACTATTTTTACCTCAGAGATGCCTCTGTCTAGGGCAGAATCACCCCTGTTGAGGGCAGGGTCACCCTTGTTTAGGAAACAGGGAGAAAACTTGCTCCTGTTTCACATATGGGCGATTCTACAAGGGAAAAATTGCGTCTTTTCAGGTTAGGGTCACCTATCTTAGGGCAGGGTCGCCTATCTTAGGGTAGGGTCACCCCTGTTGAGGGAAAGGTCACCCTTGTATGTTGCGGAGTTTCCTCTGTGTAACTTGAACCTGCAAAATATCAAAAAACAAAGAACGTGAAAGCAATATACCCATCTGTGGGTCCCACCGAGCGTGCTAGAAATGTAATGCAGTGTTATTTCTAACCTAAAAGATGCAAAATACAAAGAAATGCAAAAGGGGAAACAACACAACACACCTCAAGATTAGCCTATGTTGAACCTAAATAAAGAAAAGATAAAACAAGAGATTATACCTTTGTTCAAGTTGATCTTCTTGGTTGGCCCTTTGATGTAGCTTGGATGTGTGCTCCTTGATGGAAAATATGATGAAATGGTATGCAAATTGATCTAGATTGTATGATGAATGCAATGAAAGATGTAGGTGTTTTGATAGATGAATGCAAAATGGATGCAATGAAAGCTTAATGAGTGCAATAATGGAGGTTGAATGCAAAATCCTTGTGCTCGAGAATGCTAGAGCTTGAAAGTTGAAAATGTGAATGCAAGTTATGAATGAAAATGAGACAAAATCTTCCATTTTAAGGGAAGAGTCCCTAGAGGATTCAATGGCTAGGATTTAGCCAACATGGGCAAGATGGAGGGCTGTGGTGAGTTGAGGACACACAAGCCCTCATATCTTGCCATGTGGAAATAAGATAGAAAAAAACACATGTGAGGTGGAGGTACTTGCAAGTACCTTGGGATTAGGAGAGATTTCCTCAAAAAGGAAGTTCTTGTCCCCATGTGGAAGGATGGTGACAAGTGAGGAATTTTAGAATTCCTCACTAATCATCATGGGGAAGAGAGAAGTGGTTGGGGAAATAAATGTGAATTTTAAATTCACGTGATTGGAAGTACCTTAAAGATACGACAAGGTCCTCATAAAGGAAGTCCTTGTCCCATGTGATTGATGTGACCTATGAGGGAATTTAGAATTTCCCAACAACTTGAATGGAGAAGAGAAATGCATTGAATGAATAAATGCAAATTTTTAATTCACATGGGAAAGAGGTCAAGGCTTAAAAGGGAAAGTACTTATGAAGGGTTGACTTCGAGGACATACCAAAGATGACATGTGATTAAATTAAGATTGTGCAAATAGGTGATTAAGAAGATTAATGAGGGATTAGATGCAAGTGGCGAAATATGGAGGATGTGACATTAATCCTGATTAAAGGTGTGCACATCCTAATCATGGATTAATTAAACTAATCCAAATTTGAGGAGGATTATGGAGGATGTGACAAGAAGAGAGAAAAAAGGGAATTTAAAATTGATTTAAATTCAAAAAGGATAAATGACTAAATTAAATAAATTGATATATTTATTTAATTTAGAGAGGAAAGGATGAAAGACAAAGTATTTAATAAATTAAATACTTTAGGAATCTTAGGTAAATGGGGGAATATTAATTAAATAAGTCATCTAATTAATATCGATGGAATAGATGAATAAAGGAGATGAATTTGATCATATGGGAGTGTTCAAATTTGGATGTCTACAAATATTAATATAAATATTTATATATATTTTATATTAGTATATATAATATTAGTATATATAATATTAATATATATAATATTAATATATATAGTATTAATATATATATAATTGTAGACATGTAAAATTGACCTAACACTTATCGCACATCCTAAATGAAATTTCCACAAACATCGACATCATTATCATCAAATATCACTGCATTTCACATAAAAAACATCAAAAGCATCAAAAACCCTAAATTCCTCTATTAATTGAATAATACGACATTATTTAATTAATTCACTCTTTTCATTACTTTTGACCAATTAAATAAATTTTATTTATTTATAAAGTTCTAAAATCCTAATTTCTGATATTAATTGAATAATATGACATTATTTAATTAATTCATTTTTTCATCATTTTTGACCAATTAAATAAAGTTCATTTATTTAATAAAGTCCTAATCTAACTTAATTCCTCCTGATTAATTAAATAACATCAATTATTTAATTATATCACCAATTCACTTTATTCCCCTAAGTCAATTGAATTATTAAAACTTAATAATTTAATTAAATAATTTTCCCTCCTAATTCGAATAATCAAATTTAATTATTCAAAACATTATCAAAAATCAAATCAAACAAATTCAACTTTGTTTGCAAAAGTCAAACTTGATTTGCACATTCAACTCCAAAAAGAATTAATTAATCATCCTCAACCACTTTCATGATTGAGAAAATTATGAACTACTGATTGCTCACTCTGATTGCCTGACATACCAATCTATTTCCTAATAGATCAATCTATTTCATGATTGGTCAATCTATTTCTTCAATCACACTGATTATGTAATCAATTTGCATAGATTATGCCCATCTAAATCCTATCAACATCTTTTGACTGTCGATCAAGATATTCTACTACCCAATCCAGAGTGTTCATTCAAAATCACAAATTCTATATAAAAAAACTATTCCTTCACAAAAAAGGATTGAAGAATCAACATACCTCATGCAACGAAGTGATGCCAAGATCATAATCGACATTGAAAAAGCTTCAACCCACATATTTGATCAACACACACATTTTTCAAGCTCTCGCACGCACAATGGAGGCTTCATATTGAATTGAACAATCCAACATACGTGAATACAAATACAATTCGACATAGGATGGTAAAGCTATTTCATTTCGAGTTCATTTTTATTTCTTTTTATCAATTTCGTTCTTGAATTCTTGATTTAATAGTTACATTTTGTGAGTAATGGGCATAAATCAATTAGCATTTTGTTGTTTAGATTAGTTTCTAATCATCAATCTGATCTATTGCATCTTCTCAATTTCCCCCTTACACATTTTGGCATGTCCGGTGGGACCCTGGTCCTTAGCACTAATGACTTTCTAAGCTAAATTTGAAGTTGTAGGTTTTGGAAGCGTACTGGAGAAATCTTCATGCACATGTTCTAAAAAATTTTCGCCCTTGACTGCACAGTTCTAGCGTACTTGATAATTATTTTTACACTTTTGATAGTTATTTCTGTGCTTTTGACTTTTTTTGGTAGTTCTTTTTTCTGCTAGAGGGTGTTTTTTATTTTTTCTGTACTTTTGATTTCTGATAGAGGCTACTATTGACTATTTTTCCTTCACTTTTTCTCTGTTAATTCGTGTTTGAGATCTGCAAGTTAAGTTTTAATTTCTAATACTAATGGGTACTTGATTTGAATGTGTGGTAGGTACTAATGTTTTTTTATGTAGGATTTACAGATGTATTACTAATGTTTATCCAAAAATAATTAACACATTTATTACAGGGAAGATGAATGTTCAAAGAATTCTAAGTTTTCCAAGCTTTCTAAGTTAGAAAATCTTAAATTGATGCTTAAAAAGAACCCCACAAACAAATGTTTTGAATTTGGTGCTCTAAAATGAACATTTTCAAAGATTTTTAGATTAGAAAATGCTTTCAAATTGGTGCTTAAAAATAACTCCACAAACAACATTTCAATTTTGGTGCATCTAAAATGAATGTTCAAATCTTTCATAGTTAGAAAACACTCAAATTGTTGCTTAAAAAGAACCCCACAAACAAATGCTTTCATTTGGTGCTCTAAAATGGATGTTTTGAAGCTTTCAATTGGTTTTGCGTTGAATTTTTTGATTTTTTTTTAACCAAACGATTTCAATTTGTTGACAAACTCATGATTGATTTTATTGACCAAGTAAAACTAGGATCTAGAAAACACTTAGTTTTGGGCTTAAAAATGAACAAATCACTTTCCTATTTTGCACACTGCGATATTCTTCTTTGAAATCTAGAACATTTCGATTTGGTGAATGTAAAAAAGAATCATTGCTATCTTATACACACCTTATTTCACTTTTTTTGGATAGCACTGCTGGAGGGGCTTAAAAAGAACATTGCGATGAAGTGTATTTTGTGTTTGGAAAACTAGGTGACTATCCTCTCCCCTCGTGCCTTTTCGATGATCTTGGGTGACAAAAATCATCTTGAGTTTCGCACATTATTTTACTTCAAAGCATACCTTTTAGAGGGTCTGCGTTTTGAGACACATCCCGTGTTGGAGAACTGCAGAGCACCTAAGGAACAACAGGCAGTTTCTTAGGTAAAGAAGAAACCTAGAGGGTTAATTTTTGTTTTGTTGTCATAAGGTCATGTAGACCATTTAGTGTTGAGATTAGAGGTGTTTTTTATCTTTGGGAAAGAGGTTGTCAAGAGTTCAATAAGTTTAGAGGCTCATTTTGCTAAATGGTAAAAAGTTGCCAAAGATTGAAAAACACAGTGGGTTTTATAACTTTTTCCATTAGGTCATCTAAAGGCTCTACCCAAGAAGCTCAATTGTTTTTGGAACCTATCTAAGGGATGAATTGACCCTGGAGCAAGGTTGGAAGTTTTAGTGTTTTGGTGAAAACTTGTAAAATTGATGGAAACAGCGTTCTAAGAGGCAGTTTTCTAATTTTTGCATCCAAATTGTGCTTTGATGGAGTAAACCTAATGTTATTTTGTTTGTAGAATGTAGTGTGAATATTTTGCAAGCTTAGTGTGCCATCCATTTGTCTTTGTAAATCATTTTCATCTTTTATTTGTAAATAGTTTGTTTTCTATCTTTTTCTAGCCTGAATCAGGCAGTTTTGAGAGAATGGAGTCCTAGAGCACTTTCCCACCGTACAAATTGTGCGGCCCTTTGGGAATAGTGACTAGGCTCCCTTAGTGTAAATATGATATCATGTAGGGCTTGTGTGAGTTCAGGAGCTGCTAGCATTGTCTTACCCTAGTTGAGCCAGGTAGGGTCTGGCTAGGGAAGACCAGGAGTAAAAGACATATAACTTGCAGGGGTGCTTAGATCTTGGAGAAATTATTTTTGGAGAATTTTTTTGAAGGTCTTGGCAAGGCTTGGTGATCTAGAGGAGGCTCCACCAAACCATTTGGAGTGAGAAACCTTTGACAGTCTGAAAACAGTCTAGAGAAGCCTGCAAACCCTAGTTTTTGGCTTATTTTGTGAATGAGCAGTGTACGGCCTGTACAGGCTCAAAAACCCAAGAATATTTAAGGTGTGGGGAAGGGAAACACAAAACCCAAAGGAGGAACCCTGGTCATTTGGAGGATTTAGGGAAAAATTTCACTTTTCTCTGTTGAGAGGCCTAATTGGGGCTCTAGGCTTGTAGCCTTTTCTAACCCTAGGAAGGGATTTTGTGAAAGCGATGGTTAATTAGAGTTTTGTGATGAAACAAGAACCCTAGATTGATTACCTTGAATAAATTACAACATTTACACACCCCTGCAAGAATCAAATTGGATGTTGAGAGGATTTGGCCTTTAGGGAAGAATAAGGGTCAATGGTGAGATAGTGGCAAGGCACCAAGATTTGCTTGGTAGTATGGAGGAATGTTGATAGAGGGGTTGGCTAGTAATACCAGGGGTTCCTATACCTTGTGATAGGACCTAAAGGTTATGGTGAAGGAGTCACCTAGAAGTTCTTGAAAACAAAGACCTGAGCATGGGACTGTGAGAGTCTCATCCAACCCTACCCTATCAAATTGGTATCAAAGCAAGTTAAAGATTTGGGAAAGAGTAATATATGTCAGAGGTTGAGTCAAGTGATACTACCGCCATGGTGAAAAATGCACAATTGGCCAAGATGGTTGAAGAGTAGGAGGAAGATAATAAGCAATTGAGGGAAAGGATAGCCCAGCTTGAACAAGTAGTGAGGACTGCACAATTTGAAGGAAGGATCCCTAAGGAAGAAGAGATTGCAGAGGAAGATAAGACCCCTGAACTTAACCCTGTTTTGAAGGAGGAGCCTTTCTTGAAGGCATTGAAAGCTTTGAGTGGGAAAGCACTTGAAGGCATACCACTTTTTAGTGGAAAGATGGAAGTTGATCTAGTCATCGATTGGATAGAAGGCATGGAAAAACATTTTGAGTGTGATGGAGTCACTGAAGCACAAAAGGTGAAGGTTGCTAAATCAAGACTAAGAGGATCAGCCTTGACATGGTGGAAGTTCATTCAGACAGAGAGGGAAAAAGAAGGAAAATAGCCCATATCAACTTGGAAAGGAATGGTGGCCAAGGTGAAAGAAGCCTACATGCCAGATGACTATGAGATTCAGTTACACAAGAAAAGGAAAAGCTTAAGGAAAAAAGACAAAGATGTAAACACTTATACTAAAGAGTTTCAAAAACTTTGCATGAGATCTAATGTGACAGAGGATGAGAGTCTCAAGGTGGCTAGGTACCTTAATGGCTTGAAATGGAACATTCAAGAGGAGATGGCTCTTCTAAGTCCCAAGAGAGTACACCAATGTTATCAGTTGGCTATCAAGATTAAGGAAAGGAACAAGAGGAAGCAAGATTAGGCTTCTAAGGGCAGAGGAAAAGGCAGAGATCAAAGAGATCAAAGAGGACATCATGGTGGCTACCAAGGTAGAGGCAATGACCAAAGAAATCATGGAGAATCTAAACTCACTGAGCATGGAGGAGAAACAACTTCTAGAGGTGGATTTAACAGAGGTAGAGGACCTCAAGGGGGTTCAAACAAAGGAAGAGGAGCAGGCAGGAGCAATTCTTATTTTGCAAACATGAAGTGTTACCATTGTAATCAAATAGGTCACCTTGCTTATAGATGCCTAGAGAAAGCTTCCTCATCAAGCAATGAAAAGAGAGTGGCCTATGCACAAGAGGACACCATGAGTCCCAAAGCATATGAAATCAGTCATATAGAATTTGAGGTAGGAGAGAATATGATGTTTAATAGGGTTTTGATTAGACAACTGGTCAAGGAAGAACCTAAGCAAAGGAGAGCTCTTTTTAGGGTAAGGTGCAAGATACTTGGAAAAGTATGCAAGGTCATAGTAGATTCAGGTTCAACAGACAATATAATCTCAGAGGAGGCAGTAGCAAAACTAAAATTGGAGAAGGTACCCCACACTAACCCCTACAAAGTCACATGGTTGAACAAAGGGCAAAGTGTTTTGGTGAATGAGCAAGTAACGGTGGAGTTCTCCATTGGAGGATACAAGGACAAGTTAGTTTGTGATGTATTACCCATGGATGCATGCCATCTACTACTGGGCAGACCATGGCAATATGACAAAAGTGCTATTTATAATGGGAAAGAGAATACCATTTCATTCAAAAAGGATGGAAGGACCCTCAAGCTGCAGTCATTGTCAGAAGAAGAAGAGGGACAGTCAAAGGCACCAAACATCATGTTGAGCAGTGGTAAGGAGTTCCTTAAGAATCTACACCAAGGGGATGAAGGATATGTGGTTGTGTTACAACCTAAAGAGGAAGATAAGGAAAAAAAGACAGTCCTATTGGAAGTAGTCCAAAAGTTGCTTGATAGGTACAAGAGTATAGTCAGTGATGGTACACCTGCAACTCTACCACCAAAGAGCGCCATAAGTCATCAAATTGACTTCATACCTTGAGCCTCATTGCCTAACAAAGCAACTTATAAACTTACACCTTCGCATCGTAACCTAGAGGTAGCTAGGCAAGTGCAAGAATTGTTGGATCAGGGATTGATTCAAAAGAGCATCAACCCATGTGTAGTACCAGTGGTTTTAGCAACCAAGAAAGGAGGTAAATGGAGGCTATGTAATAATTCTAGAGCAATAAATAGAATCACAATCAGATATAGATTCCATATCCCTAGGATTGAAGACTTGATGGATTGTCTAGGACGAGCTCAGTTCTTCACCAAGTTGGATCTCAAAAGTGGATACCATCATATCAGAATTAAGGATGGTGATGAGTGGAAGACAACATTTAAGAAAAATGATGGGTTATATGAGTGGAGAGTGATGCCATTTGACCTCTCTAATGCCCCTAGTTCATTCATGAGGCTCATGAATGAAGTACTCAAGGATTTTATAGGGATATTTGTGGTAGTGTATCTTGATGACATCCTTATATACAACAAGACAGCAAAAGAGCATTTGAAACATGTGGAGAAAGTTCTTAGAAGGTTGCAAGAGGAGAAGTTGGCAATCAATCTAGAGAAGTGTGAGTTCTTCAAGCAAGATCTTGTCTATTTGGGTTTTGTAGTGTCCAAAGGCTCATTAAAGATGGATCCAAGCAAGGTGGAAGCCATCCTAAACTAGCCTACACCAACCACAACAACAGAGGTAAGGAGTTTTCATGGATTGGCCCAATTTTATAGGAAATTCATAAGAAACTTTAGTGGAATATGTGCACCAGTCCTGGATACCATCAAGGGTGGTTTGAAAAACTAAGTTGTGTGGGACACAAGAAGTCAGAAAGGTTTGAGAAACTGAAACAAGAAGTGGCAACTCAACCTATTCTCTTGTTACCTAGTTTTGACAACTTATTCACTATTGAATGTGATGCAAGTGGAGTGGCAATAGGAGGAGTGCTAAGTCAAGAGGGAAGGCCTATAGCCTTCTTTAGTGAGAAGCTCAATGAAGCAAAGAAGAAGTATTCAACCTATGACTTAGAACTTTATCCTTTGGTTTAGTCACTTAGGAAATGGAGGCATTACCTTCTACCCAAGGAGTTTTCAGTCTTAATCGCATTAACCGTGCACTCAGCCTTTACTAACACTCAAGAGAAGTTGAGTAATAGAGACTTGAAATGGATGGAATACATCCAAGCTTTTACCTTCACCCAATCAAGCACAAGAAGGGCAACAAATAAAGCAGCTAATGCACCAAGGTGAGATTGTTGATGCAAGGTAAGAGATACGATCAAGAGCATTGGCATAGAGAGTTTCAAGGATCTCATATGGGGAAGATGAAGACTTCAGACAGGTCTATAAGGTATGTTCTAACTTTGAGAATCATTTCCATAGCCAATGAGTATACTTTTGCAAAAGTGGGTTATTGTCGGGTGAACCAGCCATATGTTCCAAGAGGGTCAATGAGGGAAAATTTGATCTCGTGAAAAGCATAATGGTGGTCTAGTGGGCATTTGCATCACCAAGACCTAGAGCTTAGTACACCCTATTATTGGCCTAAGTTGGTAAGAGATGTTAGGAAGTATGTGGAACAATGTGTTGTGTGTATGAAAGCTAAGGGAGGAGCTAGTAATGCCGGTTTATATCAACCCCTACCCATTCCTAATAGACCATGGGAGTGCGTGAGCATGGATTTTGTGGTAGGTCTGCCTAAGACCAAGATTGGTTTTGACAGTGTTTATGTAGTGGTGGACAAATTTAGCAAGATGAGTCACTTCATTCCTTGCAAAACTACTCATGATGCCAGCTACATAGCTCATTTTTTCTTCAAGGAAGTTGTTAGGATCCATGGCTTGCCTCTAAGCATTATTTCTGACAGAGATGTGAAGTTCATGAGTCACTTTTGGAAGACTCTATGGAGCAAATTGGGAACAAACCTGTCTTTTGGATCAGCTTACCATCCTCAGACCGATGGTCAAACATAGGTGGTTAACAGAGTTTTAGGTAATCTTTTAAGGTTTCTAACCAAGGAATATGGACAGACTTGGGATATGGTGATTTCTCAAGTTGAATATGCTTATAATGACAAAGGTCAACAAGACAATAGGGAAGAGTCCATTTGAGGTTGTGTATGTGGGATGCACCCAAGAGGCATTTTGAGCTCGTAGATCTTGGAGCCGCTGTCATGAAGGGACATGCAAGATCACCGACTGAAGGAGATCTGGGCGTCAAGAGGATAGCCACTGAGGCTACACAAAAAGTGAAGGAGAAGGCAGATATGTCAAGGAAAGATGTGCAATTTCAAGTAGGGGACTATGTTATGGTCCACCTTAACAATTCAAGGTTGCAGAAGGGAATGTCAACCAAGTTGCAGATGAAGAGGGTGGGTCCATGCATGATATTGGCCAAGTATGGCAAGAATGCATACAAGGTGGAGTTACCTACCAATCTAGGAATCTCACCAGTTTTCAACATTGCTGATTTGATCAAGTATAAGGGAACAGTTAGTGATGAGGTTCAGATCAGTTAGGAGATCTTCAAGGACATCAGTAATGTACCCCTACCTAATCAAGAGAAGCCTCAGGCAAAGCAGATCTTGGAGTCAAGAGTGCAAAAGTCTACAAGGCACAAGGTGTACATGGAGCACCTTATCAAGTGGAAGAAAAAGCATGAATTAGAAGCCACATGGGTACAAGAAGATCAGTTTAAGAAGATTGGCATTGACCTATCATTGATCTCTCCTTCCAATCCTTAGTGCTTGAGCTGAGAGGGGGAGAATGGTGCAGGAGCACCTAAGGAACAACAGGCAGTTTCTTAGGTAAAGAAGAAACCTAGAGGGTTAATTTTTGTTTTGTTGTCATAAGGTCATGTAGACCATTTAGTGTTGAGCTTAGAGGTTTTATTGATCTTTTGGAAAGAGGTTTTCAAGAGTTCATTAAGTTTAGAGACTCATTTTGCTAAATGGTAAAAAGTTGCCAAAGATTGAAAAACACAGTGGGTTTTATAATTTTTGCCATTAGGTCATCTAAAGGCTCAACCCAAGAAGCTAAAATATTTTTGGAACCTATTTAAGGGATGGCTCAACCTTGGAGCAGGGTTGGAAGATTTAGTGTTTTGGTGAAATCTTGTAAAATTGATGGAAACAGCGTTCTGAGAGGCAGTTTTCTAATTTTTGCATCCAATTTGTGCTTTGATGGAGTAAACCTACTATTATTTTGTTTGTAGAATGTAATGTGAATATTGTGCAAGCTTAGTGTGCCATCCATTTGTCTTTGTAAATCGTTTTCATCTTTTATTTGTAAATAGTTTGTTTTCTATTTTTTTTTGGCCTGAATCAGGCAGTTTTGAGAGAATGGAGTCCTAGAGCACTTTCCCACCGTACAAATTGTACGAACCTTTGGGAATAGTGACTAGGCTCCCTTAGTGTAAATATGATAGCTTGTAGGGCTTGTGTGAGTTCAGGAGCTGCTAGCATTGTCTTGCCCTAGGCAAGCCAGGCAGGGTCCGGCTAGGGAAGACCAGGAGTAAAAGACATATAACTTGCAGGGGTGCTTAGATCTTGGAGAAATTATTTTTGGAGAATTTTGTTGAAGGTCTTGGAAAGGCATGGTGATCTGGAGGAGGCTCCACCAAACCATTTGGAGTGAGAAACTTTGACAGTCTGAAAACAGTCTAGAGAAGCTTGCAAACCCTAGTTTTTGGCTTATTTTGTGAATGAGCAGTGTACGGCCTGTACAGGCTCAAAACCCCAAGAATATTTAAGGTGTGGGGAAGGGAAACACAAACCCCAAAGGAGGAACCCTGGTATTTGGAGGATTTAGGGAAAAATTGCACTTTTCTCTGTTGAGAGGCCTAATTGGGGCTCTAGGCTTGTAGCCTTTTCTAACCCTAGGAAGGGATTTTGTGAAAGCGATGGTTAATTGGAGTTTTGTGATGAAACAAGAACCCTAGATTGATTACCTTGAAGCAATTACAACATTTACACACCCCTGCAAGAATCAAATTGGATGTTGAGAGGATTTGGCCTTTAGGGAAGAATAAGGGTCAATGGTGAGATAGTGGCAAGGCACCAAGATTTGCTTGGTAGTATGGAGGAATGTTGATAGAGGGGTTGGCCAGTAATACCAGGGGTGCCTATACCTGTGATAGGACCTAAAGGTTATGGTGAAGGAGTCACCTAGAAGTTCTTGAGAACAAAGACCTGAGCATGGGACTGTGAGAGTCTCATCCAACCCTACCTATCAAGAACTCAAAGGCGACGAGCGACACTTTGTTTTAGTCCACTATATAAATTATTGTGGGTGTGAGGAAATTTCATCACTCACCTGGCACATATGCTCTATATCGATGAATGTCTCCCTCAGTATTCGTGTGATATGTAAAAATCCACAAGGGATGGGAGGCCTCTTAATTGAGTGAATCATCGCATGTATAGACACCAGTTATCTCAAAACATGACTAAGAACCAATGTTTGTAGAAGCCACCCCTTTTATCCAAAACATACTCTAAAGTGGTGCATTGGAACTTTGATTTTGAGAAGTTACCAAGTCTGACTTATGGTTGAGTTTAAAAACCTCTCCATTCATTGCATGTAAAATCATCCCTTCGTGGCATGAGGTAAGCCCATTTAGGAAGAAGTGTCTATCCCTATGGTGTACTTTGTCTTCACGAAATTTCCAAATATCTATTCGGTTACTTTAAAACATCAAACTTTGTGCTTGAATTCAAAATGAATACATCAAAACAAGCACTTAACATAGTTCTAAAATGGAAAAAACCTTTTGACTTAGTACGAATCCTTTGAAAAAATCCATCTATTTGCACTCCTAAAAGATATCGTAAAACAATATCTTGAAGGGTTTTGGATATTTAGGCTCACATTTCAAGTCGCATTAGGAAAAATTAAACATTGGAAACTATAACTTTAGCATTTTTTACCTCTATGAACTTCGAGCTTTCAAGGAGGGAAACATGCTTAAAAGTATAGACATATAGGGTCACACAAGTTTTGATTGTTGAGTTGCATGATATCACTTTCCAAATCTTGAAACAGATAAAAAAAATCATCCAAAACTGCAAAAATCATCCAAGCTACTGCCAAGTATAGAAATTGGAAAACAAAATTGAATAGAGGCCACTTCTGCTACTATTTCTACTGAACTTGACCAAAAATTGGTCGCACTTGCCAAAAACAACTCACTTTTTCTCTTTGTTCCATAACAACTACTAATGAAAATTTTCTATATTTGACAAACCGAGTGCACTTTCAACAAAACTGGCCACACTTGAGAAAATTTTCCCAGTGCACTTTCTCAAAATCAAGCCGCACTTTCCAAAACAACTCACTTTTGATTGTGTAATTCACCACATTGAAAAAATACATGCAGAGGTCATATTTCCAAAAATTGAGTGCAATTCCTTCTCAAAAATTAGCACACCTGACAAAGACATGGTCGCAGTTGACAAAATTGGTCACTTTTGCTCAAAAACTGGTTTCTTTTTCCTCAAGCCTATCGGTCTTTCCCTATATCCTGTTGAAAATAAGGAAAACGATCCAAAGTTGGTTACAAGATCATTGTTGAAATGAAACAATTGGAATCCTAGATACATCATATAGTCCTTCATCCACTTTCAACATTCATCCTATCTTTGGAAATCAAAATTAAAACAAACAAACTTGGATTATTTACTCACCCACACTTCTAAGATATCAGTAGTTGCTTGAACCTCAAGGCTAGTTCAAGTAAGATTTTTTGCAACATATCCTCTAGAAGAAGAAGTGAAATATTGATCCAGGACTTTCAGCATCTTGAGATCCAAGAAAAGAGTCACTCCAGAACATCACTCAAACCTTAGGGTCTTGAGCTTCATAACAACCATATCAAAACAACATTTCACTTTATGACCATTTGGTGTCTGATTGCTCATGTTCAACAACCAAACCTTACAACACCCATATTACAACCAATTCTCACACACATTAAAGGTGAACAAACAAATATCAACAAAACTTTAAGGAGCTTCATATTTGAGAATTAAAAAACACCAAACCAAGGGAGAAACACAACCAACATCCTAGATAAAGAGGAAGAGAAAGCATATCTCATAGTCGGAAGGCCCATATTACCACCTCTTTTGTGGAAATAGGTACCCATCCTTCATGCTCTCTGGCAAGAGAAAAATCCTTAAACAAATATCCATATTCCACCTGTCAAAGAAGTGTCGTAGTAAAAATTTTATCAAGGGACACATCTTGAAATCTTACTGCAACCAAGAACTCTTGCTAAGAAAATTTTATACACAATTTTTAATGGGCGAACTAGACTTGAATACTCAATAGAAAAACCCAAAAAAAAACACAATTTCATTTTCCTGAAAACATAAAATCCAAAAAAAACAAAAGTATTCTTTTCCATAGTTAGGAGTCACAAAATGCTCACAAAATCTTGGCACTTGTTTATGAGAATTACAAGATCACAATATAGAAAGAACATGGAAGCAAACAAGAACAACATTAGTATCCCCACAAAAAATACTACGAATGACAAAAGTGGCCCATGGGGCTATAGGCCAAGTGACCTTGAAACACCTCAGAAGAGACCTACATACAAGGAAACATTTAGTGAGGAAGAGATAAATCACAAGTGACGAGAAGTGATGGAGCAATCAAACCAAGATCCCAAAGATATGGTCGTAGAAGAGGTAGATAGCGAGGAGGAAATAAATGATGAAGAACTCTTCCAATATTCCAACAATCCCAAGGTGCTAAAACTGATGGAAAAACTATTGAAAAAGGATCCAAATTCTTCTTCAAATTAGCACAAAGTGGTGCCAAATTGCCAACAAACTTTAACGTGGAGGCTCTTAAAGATCCTAGCTTTATTCCCTTAGGGGATAACTTAGTTGTGAGATAGATATATCTGTGAAAGTGTTTTTACCTATTCTAAAAATGAAAAACAAGATGAGATGCAAAAAAGAAAACACTAACAACACCTCAAGATAAGGCCTAAGTTTAATTCAAACAAAATACAAGAAAATGACAAACTTTTACCTTGCTTGAATTGATGAGTTGGTTGGCCCTTTTTATGGTTGATTTGTGTGCTCCTTTATTGACAACATGGCATGCAAGTGTACTCAAAATGAAGCTCTAAGATACTGCAACAATGGTGGATAGTATGCTTGGCATGTGAGAGTGATAAAGTTAGCTAAGTTGAATGCTTGAGTGTTTTCTTTTGTTGGTCAAATGAGGGAAATTCCACTACTTTTAGGGGAAGTGCCTCTAAACCAATGGATGGTTGACATGCATCCAAGGTGGAGGATATTAAGGGATATGGTGAGTTGAGAACTCACAAGCTATCTCATGCTGACATGTGTCAGATGAGGTGGAAAAGAGGAGATGAAGTGGAGATGATGTGGAGGTACTAGGATGTACCTTGGGAATAGACAAGATCTCCTCATAATGGAGGTCTTTGTCCACATGTACTTTGAGAGGACATGTGAGGAATTAAAAATTCCTCACAAATCCTCATGGGGATGGGAGAAGGAATTAAAAATTCCTTAAAATGTGTGGGGTGAATAAATGTGAATTTTAAATTCACATGGGGAAGAGGATGCCTTCTCCAAAAGGAGAAAGTATTTAATAAGAGTTGACTAAGGACGCATGCCATAAATGGCATGGAGATTAGGTTAGCCTAAATCAATGATTAAGGTTGTGCAAATGCAGGATTAGATGGGCTAATGAAGGATTAGGGGCAAGTGGAAAATTATGGAGGATGTGACCCTAATGATGATTAGGGATGTGCACACCCTAATCACAATTAATTAGATTAATTTGGATTAAAAGGGGATTATGGAGGATGTTGACATGAGGAAAGAGAAGAAGATGAATTAAAAATTGATTTAATTCATTTAAATATAGTGACTGAATTAAATAAATTAACCCTTTATTTAATTTAGAGAGGAATGGGGTAAGGTATCTGATTAACTAATTAAATACCTTAGAGGACATTGAGTTGAAATGGAATATTAATCAAATAATAACTTATTTGACTAATATGGATTAAGGATGCGGGATAGAAGAATGCAAGGGTGAATTTGACCATATGGGAGTGGTAAAATTCTGGTGTCTACATTTTTCCCCTCTTTGAAATACTATTAGAATAACAATTTTTTGAAGAAAAGTAAAACATAAACGACTCGATAGAAGAAAAGAGTGTTAGACAATTCCCTAGTATTGTGAGAAAAATGGATAGGAAAGAAGAATGGATAGGGTATTCCCCCTCGAGAGGGCGTATGGGGAAGAGAAGGGGCCTTAGGTGACTTCTTGATATGGATAAACGAAGGGTACCACACAATAGAGCATGAAAAACCATGAAAAATGGATTTTTAATGGAGGAAAACAGACACACGAGGTGAAAATGGTAGCATTTAGAAGAAAAGGGGGAAAATGAATTAAAAAAGGGTTAATTAAAGGGTAAAAATTACCCAAAAATTAAAAGGATAAATAGAGTAAAAAATGAAAATTATAAATAGTAAATTTGAAAATTCACTATTCACCTAATTTTTATTTGCACACTTAGCAACACGCAATTGGATGAGAGAGAGAGAAAGTGACAGTGATGGCTGACAAGATGAGTAACATAGATGGTTATGGCAAGATGATCCATCGAGGAGAGGAGGTGCGGGAATTCTACT
>VDFB02090745.1:0-41837 GCA_007258455.2 Sequoia sempervirens
CAAACTTATTCCCCACCAAGTACTGTCTGAACTTGGCTAATGCATGCATGATTGCAAGCATTTCCTTGTCATAAATAGAATAGGTCTTCTCAACTCCTCTTAATTTTCTGCTCTCGAACACGATGGGATGCTTATCTTGCATTAAAACAGCCCCAACACCTTCTCCGGATGCATCACATTGCAGCTCGAAGGGCTTGGAAAAATCTGGAATTGCAAGAACAGGACATGAACTCATTATCTTCTTGAACTTATCAAAAGTACTTTGTGCCTTTTCTGACCAGCAAAAAGCTCCCTTTTTCGTAAGGTCAGTGAGAGGAGCAGCATTCTGAGAATAACCCTTAACAAACCTTCTGTAGAATCCACAAAGGCCCAAGAACCCTTTCAAGTGAGTCAAGTTCTCAGGAGGTGGCCAATCAACAATAGCCTTGATCTTTTCTGGATCAACCTTCACGCCTTCGGCACTGATGATGTGACCAAGGTAAAGCAGCTCCGTCATTCCAAATTCACATTTGGATTCTTTGGCAAACAAGCTTTCTGATTCTAGGATGTTAAGCACTTCCTCCAAGTGTTTGAGATGCTCTTCCCAAATCTTGCTAAAAATCAAGATGTCATCAAAAAATATTAGCACAAACTTCCTCAACTGCTTCTGGAAGACTCTGTTCATGCAGGATTGGAAGGTGGCAGGAGCATTAGTCAACCCAAATGGCATGACTAAGAACTCAAAGTGACCATAATGACATCTGAAGGCTGTTTTCTCCACATCAGATCCTCTCATACGAATCTGATAGTAGCCCGACCTCAAATCTATCTTTGAAAAGAACTTAGCTCCATGTAGCTCATCAATGAGCTCATCTATCCTTGGAATTGGATATCGATTTTTGATGGTGCTTTGATTTAAAGCACGATAATCAACACACATCCGAATGGTACCGTCCTTCTTTACTAGAACAACAGCTGAGGCAAAGGGACTCTTACTAGGCCGAATGAAGCCCATCTCCAAGAGCTCCCTAATGTTCTTTTCGATCTCATCCTTTTGTTTTTTGGGGTACCAATAAGGAGTTGTGATTACTGGCTTGGCTCCTTCCTTGAGCTCTATGACATGTTCTGAACCTCGATCAGGAGGTGGTCCAGGAGGTAAATCGGCAAACACTTTACTCTTTTTAGTGAGTAAAGACTGAATATCTGGAGGATACTCTCTTTTCGTTTCAACTGGACTTGCTGGAAGAACCATGCACTCCGCAGCCCACTCCACTTGGTCATGACGTATCAACCTTGCCATCCTTTTGAATGACACAATCCGAGGACCACCATTTGACATGCCTCTCAACACCACCTTCTTTCCATCGGATTGGAATTTGAGTTCCATGGTTTGCAGATTTAAAGAGATCTCTCCAAGAGATCGCAGCCACTGAATGCCAAGGACAGCATCCGTATCCCCAATATTAACCACATAGAAGTCATCCTTGACTTCGTAATTGCCCAATTGCATTGACATGTTGGGAATCTTCTTGGTGCATGAGATGTGAAACCCATCAGCAACCATAACTCTGAAACCTTCAAAGTCTTCTGTTTGCAGCCCCTTCTTTGCCACCACAACTTCGTCTATGAAGTTATGCGTTGCCCCAGTGTCAATTAGAGCAACTATACGCTGCCCCTTGATCATCCCACGAACTTTGAAAGACTCATTCATTTGGAAGCTCGAAAGTTGAGCCAATGTACCACTACTTTCTTTTTCACTTTCGGATTCTTCTGGAGCCTTTTCTTCTTCGCTGTCCTCAAAATCAGCTTGCTGATCAGAAAAATCAGAATTGCTTTCATCAGCTGTATAGTACTCAATTTGATGGATTTTAGCCCCCTTTGGACAAACATGATCTTGGGACCATTTTTCCCAGCAACGAAAACATAACCCCTTTCTTCGGAGTTCATTGATAGTCTCTGGATCCAATCTTGTGCCATGAGGTTTCTGCGGTTTAAACTCCTTATGGTGAGGCTTTTGATGAAACTTTTTCCCTCTATCACCCTTGTGAAATGATGGTTTGGAATGGAACTTTGCTTTGGGAGCAGCCCACTCCATGCTTCTAGCCTTCTTCATTGCCTCTTGTAAGGAAGGTGGATCGAAAGCTTTAACCCAACCTTTGAGTGGCTCCATCAAACCTTCGCTAAATAGGATCACTAATCTTCTCTCCGTGATTCCAGTGACCATTACTGAAAGTCTCTGAAACTCAGCTATGTAGGCATCAACAGTGCCATATTGCCTCAACTGTGCCAACTCCCTAAAATGCACCTCTGGATCCTTCTTCTCGAACCTCTCAATGAGTCTATTGGTGAACTCATCGTAGGTAGTGATAGACCCATGACCTAAGGTGACTAGGCCATGGTACCACCACTCATGCGCCACCCCATCTAGGTGTAGCGTAGCGAATTTAATCGCTTCTTCTTCAGCCATTGGTCTAAGAGCCAAGTAGTTGTCTAGCTTCTGTATCCAGGCTCGAGCAGAACTACTATCACTTCCATCAAAGTGGGGAAGCGTAACCTTGCTGATAGCTTGATGCAAGTCTCCTTGTGCTGGAGTTCTTCTTTGCTCGTAATTTCTCCCTTGGCCTCTATCCTTCCTTCTATACTCCATGTAATCATTGAAGGACATGTCAAGCTTGACCTCGTCAGGAAGGGTGTCATACTCCGTACGGCCTATCCTCAGCCTCTCCAAGGATGAAGTATTTTCTTCTGGATCAGGATGTGTGTTTGCTGGTGCCAAAAACGTGGGTTTGAAGGGTCTAGCAGAAATGTATGTGTTGCTCACCGAAGGTTGGGCAGCATGTCCATTGTGCTGGTTGGTAGCACTGTGCTCACCAGTATGCACTGCATTGTTCTGTGGGGTATTCTGACTCATTCTCCCCAACATGAGAGAAAACATATCTAGCAAAGCATCCATCTTCTTATCAAGCCCTTGACAAAGATTGGCCGAATTGTCTATTCCTTTCCCACTGTCACTTCTGGTGCCGAAAATCCTCTCATTACCCCCTGAAGTCCTTTCATTATCCCCCATTTCTGTCTCCTGAGAAGACTCCCAATGAGCCCTCAAAACCTCTCGGAGGTTGCCTCGACTTCTGAACTTTGATGTAAATCTTAAAATCAATCAGATCCCTCTTTGTAAACCCTGCTGGTACCGGGTTTCACTCATGTAACGCTGATTTCAATAGATGCATGTGATGCGCGGCTCGATACCACCGAAATATACCTTAATCAATTTTTCAAATTTTTCGGCGCACCTCGCTAATGAGTCAGCAACTGCTAAGGTTAGTCGAAAACCAAACGATAAAGTTGAAAGTACCCAACCGGCCGTACACCGTGGATTCCCGGATGGAGGGCAAGGCATTGGTCAGAGGGTCTCAAAAGTAAATGCTGGAAAGAACTCTAACCACGAGATGCGCCGGCGAACGACGAGCATTCGGTCAGAGGGTCCCTATCTAATGCAAAACTGGAAAGTAGCTCAACACCAAGCATGTGCTACTCAGTCCATGATGGACAAGAGGCGACCATATGGCGGAGACTTTGAGTTTACAAAGCAAATTAAGAAAATAGGCGGCAAGCCAGCCTCGTCCACTTATTCAGTGGGCAGATACAAACATTGGAAATTGTAGGAATATTAAAATTGCTGACAGTACTACTGTACAGCTTACAATATGTGAAGATTGCCTGCAATATCAAGTAAATACAGCTCTTTATCTTTAGCAATAACAAGTATGCCTTCCTCAATGAATTCCCTAAGCTTCCTATCACCTTCCCAACTCAAGAACCACTCAAATGCAAACTGTTATGACTGTCACAAGGTCTGAAACTGGTAAACAGCAACACAGAATTAAATTGAAATGCTCACAACTCTCACAATTCTCAACCGTTTGACCCCAAATGAAATGCAACAGCCCTCTATGATCAAGGCGCCCAAGTGAGAACTAGAAAACTGACCCAATCTGCAGAACTTAATTTTATCTCAACTCCAATGCAAGTACAAAATGTACGACCCCCTTGAGAAGGGCGATTTCTCTCAATAAAAATCCACACTTGCTTAAAAATTATGAAACTTGACAGAAAATGGCGCCCTACCAAGACAAGTCAGAATGTAAAGTACCCAGAATGAAATCTTTTTGTATTTTTGAATTATAAGTGAAAATGACAATCAGCTATGAACTCAGCAACCTCTGAAAATGACATGAAAATGCAAATAACTGAACTACCAATGCCAATAACTCTCAACAAAGCATACCTCACTACAAAATGCACTCAAACACAAGAAATATCTCCACTAGGTGCTGTCTCACAAGCACGAAGTTGAGCCAAGCTAGGAGGCATTCATTCCTCGAAGCAATCCTCTCACCATTCGGGTAGCGTAACGTTACTCAAGAAGTTGGATGATGAAACTGAAGACCAAGACCTCCTTTTAAAGACTTGAGATGACTGTTCAGAAGCTTCTAGAAACCCAGCATTTCAAATTTTGAGTAACTCCTTTTCCCTCCAAAAGTGGCGTCCTTTTTGCCTTAAGCAAATTTGACTTTTTAAATTACAATAAACTCCAAGATGGGCGTCCTTTTCTCCAACATTGATTTTTGAACATTAGAAAATATAAAATAACCTTATGGGGCGCCACCCCTTCAAAAGCCACCTTTTAAAAAACAACTTAAGTTCCAACACTAGGCTAAGGGGGGGGTCAACAGCAAAATATAACATTAAACATGCCTTTATTAAAAATAATTCAACTTATCTCTCCAAACGAGCCCCAAAGCCAACTTTGAGCAAATCCAACTGAACATACTGAAGTAGAAGGTCAATCGAGCCGAAACCAACAGGACCACTGCCAGAAATATAATTTACTAAAAATAGTAAATTCGTGAAAGTGCTCAGAATGCCAAAACGAACACATCACCGAAAAGCTCACGAAAAACCCAGAAGGAATCCGCAATTCAAACGCCAATCCGTGAGCACAAGAAACCACCAGCCAAGAAACCCTAATTTCACCACCGGAAAGCCTACGGGTCTCCAGAATAGGCTAACGGTAAATCAGAGGAAGTCATGCTCGAAGGACTATTACAGCCAAATGTTTCATACATGAATGAGGTCAACTTGCTCTCTCATTTCCTTATATTCTCCAAAAAGGCACGATTTCCAATAAGAGGGTTTTAATACATTTAAAATGCATTAAAATACTTTAGTACCCCATTTAATATTTCACTCACTTTGGGCGTACCATTGAGATAAAGTATTTAATCTCACTTAATAAAATTTAAGTGGCTCACTTTATTATAAAGTTAAATTATAACTTTATAATATTCCATTAAATTAAATAAATACCACTTAACCCCTTAAATATTAATATCTCCCTCGATACTTAATATTTTGACGTGCCATCAGAAGCTGGGGTCAACACTGCAAAACCCCCATGTGTCCTGATGCCCTGTCTATAAATAGCCACACTGCCAGATTGACTTACTATAAATAGTAAGTCCCTCAACTGAGCCAAACACGGATCTGCAAAGGCTTGGAACTGACCCAACTACTGAACTGAAGAATATGGAGTGACAACAACCTCCATTAACTGCCACTGAGACCCTCTATCCAAACATATTAGCCTACAAGGGCCAAATAATAATAGGCTAATCCTTCGCACTCTGATGCCCGCGAAAATGGGGGCATTACATGTGTCCTTCCCTTCAAATCTATTTGGTGGTGTCTTGAGTATAAAAAATTCCTTCTGCTTGCACAAGAGGTTGTTCAACTAAAATGTGGCATGATAAAGGGCTTAGGGGTTTCAACCATATCTTCGGTCAAGTGGGGGGGTAGAGGCAGATTGTTGCCTTCAGATCTTCTCAAGGGGCCTCTAACATATACATATACATATACATATACATATATATATATATATAGCTTTTCTTCTCTAGTTAGTGGTTTCGCAAGTCAATTCTTTGTGGGTATATACATATACATACATACATACATACATACATAGCTTTTCTTCTCTCTAGTTAGTGGTTTTGCAAGTCAATTCTTTGTGGGGGTTGTCTCACCTAGCAAATATGTAGTCAAAGAGGTTTAAATGGTTATGGTGTGGAGATTTCATACCCAAAAAGTCTTATTTCCCTTGATTCTTGATTCATTGAAAGCTTGCAGTTGGAATCAATTGTTTTCATGTTGATTCTAAATTGTGTTTATTGTCTGGTCAATTGGAAATATGCTCCCCCAAGTTTCGGGGACGGGGACTGCAGGGGATGGTGGGACATGTTTCCGGTACGGGGGTACTTTTGGGTCAATTTTTAGGGGACGCCTTTAAAAAATAGGGAATTTTTAAAAAATATAGAGAAATTTCAAATATTCATATCAGAACATTGATAAAGCATTCATCATAGGCATTGTAGAAGATTAATACATAACATTAGACTTGAGTTGAGATTTCACATGGGAATTGAAAAACAAATTAACAAAATTCAAATGCTTTTATTGTCGATGTGCATACATATTAAATAAGCACTATAACAAAATTCCTAAAGGCTTCAAGTTTCAACTATAAAATAACAAAAACATAGAAAATATATGGCTGTCCCTAATCAGCAGATGCAACAGGTATGTCTGTATCAAAATTGGAGCTCAAGTTTGTGTCACTATCAGATGCAAAGGTGAGGGGATGTCTCTAAGGAGTCCCCAAGTCCCTAAAACGTTTCCGGGACGGGGACGGGGGTACCAAGGTAGGGGATGGGTCCCTGTGGAGCACTGGAATCTTTCCTTCATCTATTTTTTGACTGTCCTTTATCTAAATTGATTTGGGGTTGTTTTCTTCCTTCTTGGATGAATTTCTTGAGCAAGAATGATACCAAATGCCTGGAAATTGTTTTTAGTCTATTAATAGTGTTCTTACGTCCAAAGTTTGGTTAGACTATTGATATTTGTTGTACCCCAAAATTAAAATTTTTGCTACACTTAGATATTTTGAAGAAATGAATAAAAGTCTTGTTAAATCTGTCAAAAAGGTCAAAATTGGGGTTTGCATGTCTTGCATGAGGGGTAAAAACTCAAAATTCCCAAAATCTGACAATCTAGGTCTACTCAGAGCGATCTAATCTACAAAACCCAGATCTCAGTTTTTCATCCCTACTTTTTAGGAAAACTGCTATTTTTAGAAATTTTCTAAAAATAGCAACTTTTTCTTGGTTTTTCTGGGTTTCTTTTGAAACGGATACTGGCAAAACTTTCTAAAAATAGAAAGTTGGTTTTGATAGGGTTCAAACTGATTGTGATTGGCTCAAAATACTTCCATATCAGGTTGGTGCAGTTAGAATCTCAAAAAGATCAGTTTTGCCCTAGTGGGTCTATTCTACTTTTTCATAAGCATATCAGGAGCTCCGAGGTCATCAATGGAGGTCAATCAGCTACTAGGCGTTAGATTCAACACTCAAAGCTCTGAACAGAAGGTGAGTTGGCGAGCAAGCATGAAGAACGAAGAAAGAAGGTGAAAACTGTGAAAAATATTCCAACACTGCTTGACTTGGGCACCCCAGGAGAGAATAGGCGCCCATCTTTTTGGGGCATTAAATGTTAAAATTAGGGTTTGAGCCTCCAAGCAAAATTGCTCAATTTTCTTCCAGCTCCGCAATGAATCCAACGGTGCAGTCATCAGATCATCCAGTCGTCCGGGATTTGAGATCAAACAAAGGAGTTTCAAACAAAAGACAAAATGAAAATCATGAAAATGTCAAGAAATATTCTAAGTCTGGGAACTTTCAATGCCCCAAGTGCCCAGGGGCACCCAGCTTTTTGAGGGGCCTAACTCAGCAATAAGGGTTTGCAAATATGCTCAATCTCTCAGGAATTCAGACAGCTTCGAAACAGGTGTCTTCGTCAGAGCATCCGACTTGTCTTTCTCCGGCAAATCCAGATCAAGGTGAAGGCATAGGATGAAGGTTTCAATTTGAAGATAAAATCTAATGAAAAATATTCTAAGTCTGGAGCAAATGGGTGCCCCTAGAAGAGAAAGGCACTGATGATTTTGAAGGCTCAAATGGATGAATTTGCCAGTAAAGCTTCCAGCATGACTTCTCCAGAATAGATCAAGCCTCTCAGATTCATAATCGGCGATTACTCTCCGAGCAGACGAGTAATCTCCATTTTTTTGGCTAGGCGAGTAATCTTCACTTTTACTCGCAGGAAACCCTAGCCGTTTTTTTCCCTGGTTTGTTCTGAGTAATCGCCGTGTAATCTCTTGATCAATCACAGAAAACCCGGCACAAAAACCTAACGCGTTTTTGACACGTTTTTCCTAACGTTTTTATTTTCGCGGGTTTTTTTTACACGTTTTTACCACATTTTGGACGTGGTTTCGTGCTATTAAATCCTCATTTTTGCTAGTGACAGTCACCTTCGATTTGTTTTCGGCGATCTGCATTTGTTGGTTGCACGATTTGCAGTGGTGGTTGCACGATTTGTAGTGCGATTTCCAGGTTAGTTTGTAACTTTGCTCCTTCTCTGCAGCGTGCATTCCAGTTCTTCATTTTTAATTTTTTTCAAATACTTTAGTGCATTCCAGTGCTTCGATTTAATCCAATGATGCTTCATAGTTCAAAATTTCAAGTTTCAAACTTCAAACTTCATAAAATGACGCTGATAGACTTCAATAGTTCAAAATTTCAATCACAATGCTTCGATTTAATATTTTTATTATTTTATACATATGCTTCCAAACATCTATGTATAAAATAATAAAAATATTAATTCGTTTTCGTTTCTACATCAATATAATATTTTATTATTATTCTAAAATTAAAATTTAGTTTTCATATATTATTTTATTATAAATTTATAATAATATCATCGGTCTTAATTTTTAATATTCATAAAATGTTTTCACTTTTCTACATCATATTTAATATTTATTAATTATTATTATTTTAAAACTCAAATTCCATATATAATTGTATTATAATTTTAATTTATAATACTATCGTTTTATATTATTATTTGCCATGATATTATAATATTATTAATATATAATAATAAAATAATATATGGAATTTAGTTTTTAAAATAATAATAAATATTAAATATGATGTAGAAAAATGATATTATTATTTGCAATTTCGCCATGATATTAATTTATTATAATAAAATAATATATGAAATTTTACATTTAAAAATTAAAATAATAATAAACCTGATGTAGAAAACACTTAGCATTGAACAGAAAACATGGTCAAACAGTAAACTCATACAATGTCATATATGATGTAATCTTTAATGAATAAACTGAAAATATGCTCAAATTTCAGCTTCTAAAATGATTGATGCTAATATGGTATCACAATACACTAATAAGTGAAATCTGAAACAAGAAACAACAAATAACTTGTTGCTCCCACAGTCGCACCTACAAATTTGCAACAACCAACAGGTTTAGGAGTTAGGACTGCAATGTCAATTTGCATACAACTGATACAAGTAAATTAAATCAATGTGCATCCAACAAAAACTAAAAATATAAGAATGAAAAAACTGAAATTAGAAAGACAACATACTAAATGAAATGTCTTTCACTTTGATAGTTTACAACTTTACTGTTTGATAATGATTGAAATTATAAAGTTAAACAATTAGTTGATTGTTGATGTTCCTTTCACTTTGTATTGGATTTGTTACATCTTCTAATATATTTATTATTCAACTTTTGATATTGTAGGTTATATTTAATCACAAATGGCATCCGCCTCTGCATTTGGTTCGAACACAGCTGCCTCAAGCCAGGCCATTGAAAGGAGACCTCCTGGTAGTCGTGATCCCGCTTGGAAACATGCCTATTATGGGCCAGTGCCAGGGAGTGTTATTTGTACTTGGTGCAAGAAAAAGATTAGTGGAGGCATCAATCGCCTCAAATACCATCTTGTTGGTATTCCTTGCCGTGATTCAAAGGCATGTATAAAAGCCCCTGCAGAGGTGAGACGAGAGATGGAAGCTCTTCTTGCAGCACTTGATGAAAAAAAATTGGAGAGGGCAAAGACACAAGCAGCCATTGCTCCTAATTTGACTGAAGATTTTGATATGAACATGCAAGGCATTGTGGGCTCTAGTCGTGGTCCACGTATACGTACCCCATCCACTTCATCCACTTCGAGCAAATTCCAATTTTTTGTCCCTAGAAATGTTCAAGGATCACAACCTTCACTTGGAAGGTACTGGGTGGAATAAGGAGGTGCACAAAGAAGCAGACATGGCTTGTGCTAATTTTTGGTTTTATAACAACCTTCCCTTCAATGTGGCAAGGAGTCCATATTGGGAGTGTTTGGTGACAGCATTGACAGTTGCAGGGAAAGGGTACAAGGCCCCTAGTCCAAGAGATATAAGTGGCAGGTTACTTGAAGATGCTATTGTAGATGCAAAAGGAATTGTGGAAGCTCAAAAGAAGCAATGGAAAAAGTATGGATGCTCAATTCTTTCAGATGGCTGGACAGATGGAAGAAACCGCACTCTTATCAATTTTATAGTGGCTTCAAATGGTGTGCTGGTTTTTCTAAAGTCAATTGATGCCTCCAACATAATAAAGAATGCAGAAAATTTGAGTTTGATGTTGGAGCAAGTTGTTTTAGCGGTGGGCATAGAAAATGTTGTCCAAGTTGTTACTAACAAGGCAGCGGCATATGTGGCAACTGGTAGATTGCTTCAAGCAAGGCATCCAACATTGTTTTGGACCCCTTGTGCAGCTCATTGCCTTGACCTTCTTTTGGAGGACATAGGCAAAATTGACTGGGTGAAACCAATTGTAGAACAAGCAAGAGACATAACAAAATATATATATAATCACCCATGGGTTCTTCAATTGATGAGAGATCACACCAAAGGGAAAGAGCTTGTGCGATCAGGTGCTACAAGGTTTGCAACTAATTTTCTTATGTTGCAAAGTATCACTGGTTTATTGACTTCCTTGAAGCAGATGTTTGTGAGTCAACCATGGGTAGACTCAACTTACTCAAAGAAGGTTGATGGAGAAAAGATTCAAGCAATAATCTTTGATAGTCAATTTGCAACTAGAGCATTAGAGATTGTCAAGGTAACTTCAACTCTAATGAATTTTCAGATTGAATCCTTTTTTCTTAATTTAAAATTCTATAAGTATTTTGTTTCATTGTAAGGTGTAATTTAAATTTGGTTCTACTTTGTAATTTATAGGTGACTGAGCCATTGGTGAGGGTCTTGCGCTTGGTGGATGGCGAGAAAAATGTGATGGGATATCTTTATGAGGCAATGGATAGGGCCAAAGAGGCCATCCAACACTATTACATGGGGGATGCAAATAGATTTAACCCTATTTGGGATATCATTGATCGAAGGTGGAACAATCAACTCCACCAACCCATTCATGCAGCGGGGTACTTTCTCAACCCCAAATTCTACTTCTCTGATGGCTTCACGGATCCTAATGGGGAGGTTATGGAGGGCCTATTCACATGTATTGACAGGATGACACTTCAGTCTGAAGTGAAAGACCTCATCCTTATAGAGTTGCAACAATATAAGGCAGCTAGGGGGCCTTTGTTTTCTTCCACATTATGTGAACGAGGAAGAGAGATCCAAACACCATGTAAGAAAAAGTGAAGCCTTTATCTTGCAAGTTATGAATTACAATTATTATTACTTATTAGTTATTACAAATTACAATATTGTTTATTAATATTTACAAAACCTTGAATATCTTATTTGCAGGTTCTTGGTGGGAAGATTGGGGTGGAAAAACCCCAAATTTGCAAAGGGTAGCCCTCTGAATTTTGTCTCAACCTTGTAGTGCTTCTGGCTGTGAAAGAAACTGGAGTTTGTTTGATGCCATTCACACGAAGAAGCGTAATAAGTTGACTCAACAACGCCTCAATGATCTTGTTTTTGTGCAGTATAACCTTCGGCTTCGCACAAAAAAGGTGCAAGAATTGACAGATGAGCTCATTGATTTGGATGACATTGATCCATACAGTGATTGGACCGTGCAGGATGATGAGGCCTCCTTGTTTACAGAGGATGAGATTGCTGATTTCGAGAGGCAAGCTATGGAGGATTTGCCTACAGCAGAAGCAGGGGAGATTGGATTGGATGACATTGATGTGGTGGAGGAGGAGCCATTACCACCTACCAGCATGGTGGAGCCACTGCCACAATCTTCTACGCCAAGTAAGGAACCAGAATTGAGTGCAAGGACCATACCCTCTACCTCCCAATTTTTCACTAGGTTGGGGAAGAGGAAATTGTAATTGCCTAGATATGAAATTTATGATGATGATTTTCAAATACAATCATCATAAATTCATTAGTTATTAGCAGTTTCACTATGTGGCTTGGTATAATGATGCCATTTTGTAATCCAAATGTATTGAACTATGAAATTTAATATAAAACACTCCCTCATGGTTTTTAGACTCATTTGATGCATTTTGTAATTGAATTTTGCAAAAAAAAAGTGTTTTTATGAGAAATTTTGCTACATTTTAGTTTGTCGAGTATTTGTCGAGTTTTTCCCGAGTCAAAATTTTTGGGCTTGTCGAGTACTCTCCGTATCTGAGTATGTAAACTATGGATCAAGCTTTCTAACGAGATCACCAGCACGTCAATCTGAGTTGGCAGTCACCAGATGCAGCAGCCAGAACAGAAAGTCTAACAAAGCCAAAGTTGAAAGCAGAGAAGAAAACACCAAAAATGGCTAACTCTGGTGAAGTTGGGCGCTCCAGCTTGCCAGGGGCGCCCAAGCTTTTGAAGCCTCAAATCCAACTTTCTGACAAAGTTACTCCTAAGAGACTCCTCTTGATTTCTCCTCAGCAACGAGCCCAACCACCACCAATCCGTGCCTAGAACGTGACTGATGAGATCATCTGGAGAAGAGTTGATGAAGAAATGTTGAAAAAGTTTCTAAGTTTGGTCAAGTTGGGCGCCCTTGGAGAGAAAGGGCGCCCAAGGTTTAGAGCTCAGAAATGATAGTCACCAATGCAGTCTCCAAGATAACCTCGTCGATTTCAGTCAAGCTATCCAATGAAGCTGTCAACCACTCAATCGGATCCACGTAGCCCCCCAGAATCAAGATTTCATCAGAAGATCAAAGGGAAATGAAGAAATTGAAAATCATGTAAAAATGGCTAACACTGTGAAAGTTTAGAGCCCCTAGAGGAAATAGGCTCCCATGAATTTGAAGGTCAAAATGAAGTTTTTAGCCAGAAGTGCCTCCAGGGTGATCTCCTCAGAATCAGTCAAGCTACACGATGAATCATCCAGCTCGCTCGTTGGATCAATCTGGAAGCCAGAGATCGAAGGTCAAGTAGGGTGTCAAAACTGTGAAAAGTTGAAAAACTTCAAAAAATGGTTAAGTCTGGAGAAGGTTGGTGCCCCTAGCCAAGATGGGCGCCCAACTTGCCATGCCTTAGTCAAAATTTTCACATTTTCAAAATTGCAAATTGAAATATGAATGTCTAAGTTCATTGAACAGGCTGGTTTTAGGGTTTTGAAGATTAAAACAAAATAAAGCAAAGCTATTTCAAGCCCTAAATCTATTTAAGACATCTCGTCCATTCCGTTTTCATCTTTTTTTGTAGGTGGCGTCCAAAGAAGAAAAGTGGAGCAGCAACTTTGAGTTTTATTTCAAGATTCAAGAGCTCAAGGTTGCTGATTTTCATGAATAATTTTCAGACCAGCAACATAAGACATTGCTTTTTCATGCTTTTTTCATCCAAAAGATCAAATTTTTGAAGAAGGTCAAAGAATTTTAGTTTTCAGCCATCTGGGTTTCTTCATCTCATTCTTCTGAAGAATTTTTGAGGAAATTTATCAAATTGCAGCAGCTGCTTTTTCCTTGCATGTCAGTGAAATCTTCAGAGTTTGCAAATTTTGATCATCTAGGTCCTCTCAAAACAGTCTTCTGAAGAAAACCCATATCACAGCTTTTTCAAGAAAATTTCAAATTCTAGGGTTGGCTGCTTTTTCGATCAGCCATCAGTGTTTTTCAAATCTGATCAACCGGGTTCATTCCAAATTGTATTCTGAACAAAACCCAAGTGCCAACTTTTTGGTGAAAAATTGAAGAAATTAGGGTTTGTTGCTTTTTCAGTCTAAATTCAAAATTTTCAAAAACGGACGATCTGGGTTGTATTGCAACGAAATTATGAGCAAAACCCATATCTCGTGAAAATTTCAAAAATTTGTCCGTTTGAGGCCGAAAAACCAGCATTCTAAAAATAGAAAGTTGCTCAAAACTTGTCTGAACATAGGCGAGTTTACAGTCATTCTTCAAGGTTTTCAATATGGAGTACACTCCCCTCGAGTTTAAGACCAAATCAGCACTATATCAAAACTTCATCATCTCAGCTGAAGAACACGAGGAGGTGTGATATGAGAAAAAGGAAAGGTATCAGAAAAGAGTTGTGCAATACTCTTCTATTGGAAATCAAGAAAAGTGTCAGAAGCATAAAGTTGCAGAGCCGCCAAGTTATCAATTAGTGAGTCATCTTTAGTGAGTCGTAGTTGAAGTTCTAAATCAGAAAATCTCAGCTGCGGCGTTTGTGTTTTATAAACCTTATGCTCTAGCTAAACCAAAAAGATAGGCAAATTAGATTTAATTTACTTTCTTTCGCAACATCAGCAAGAGGGACCTTCCAATCCTAATTTGAAGAGCAGTTTTACTGTGCATAGCTGTCCGTTTCAAATACGCATTCCAGAGGTGCGAATTTAAACGCCAACAATATTCTACTGAAATTTTATGGTTTATTTAGATTGAAAGGAACAAAGATGCATTTCAAGGACAATGAAGATTGCTCACAAACTTTTCAAGGGAAGTAACCATTTCCATTATTTTTTGGCAAATGAGTTTGCAAATAAAAAGGAACCATGTTTGTACAAGGACCACTTTTTCCAAATATGCAATCCTAAACTTTTGATTCTCAAAATGTTAGGTGTGATCATGATAATTGGCCTGTGCACGATGATGGCTCTAAAGATTCCAGCTTTCCCACTAGTTTCACTCCCATGTTATGATAGAGATCTCTGTCTTGCTGGATGGTGAAAGACAAAAATTGCATTCTTTCCAGACTAACAAGGTTCGCAGCTAATTCAAACTTATTTTGACAATTTCATTTCTCAAATCAAAATTCAATCTAAAATTGATACAAAATCGATGGAGGCAACTCATTTTCATTATGATGACCAATTTCGCAATCAAACATTCATTATGCAAACTGCACTTTCTCAATTTCTCTGATTGAGCACTCTGGCTATACTTCTAAATTCCAAACTACCTATCTTAATCTGTCTTTTTCTCCCTACTTGGCAGACTCTGCTCCAAATGGACTGCATGCCACTCCTTCAATCTGCTCTATATTTTTTTAATGTTTTCCAGGCAACAAAATTCCTCCTTTCAGCTGTGCATCGCCCCTTTACTCCTTCTTCCTGCACTGCTCCTATGCTGCGCCCCTCTCTTAGTTTTATCTGCCTTCTTGAATTTTCTTTACCTTCTACCTTTCTTCCCTGTTGATGCCATCTCTTCTCTCCAGCTGCAATTTTTTTATCTTCTTCATTCTTGCATTCTATTCTTCATTTGGAGCTGTGGGTGATTCATTTCCATCTGCCTGTCAAGGTTGCTATGGGGCATAGTTCTTTATTTTTAATTCTTTTCATCTTCCCATATCCATTTCCATGGCACGACTTCATTTCGTTTTATCTTCCTCTTCATACATTAAAACATCAAAAATTTAGTTGGTGTGTGGCCTTTTGGTCTTCCCTTGCATACATTAAATTAGTTTTTTAACATATCTTTACTTCGCCTCTGCAAAAAAATTGTTTTGTCTTTGAGGCATGAGCCGTCCCTCTTCCTCCAGGCTGGCGTTAACTATTTGAAATTTTAACTACTTTCAACTTCATCTCCTCTTTGTTTAAGTTTTAACATTTTTCTCTTATTTTCTAACTGCACAATTTCTCTGGCTGCGGTTATTCTTAACATTCAAAATATTATTTCCCCAAGATGAATGTAACAATAGAACTAACAATTATTCATTTGTAATGAAGTCAATTTCCAACCAAACTATGGAAAGAAATCACACTGGATAAAATGAAGATGAATTAATTATTCATCTCATTGAAATGATTGATCATCCGAACCCAAATGAAATTCATTTCACCAAAACTGAAGATATAACATTTGTCAAATGAAATGACAAAATGTCGCTCAGATCTGCCTCAATGATCATGAAATCGAAATTAAACAGCCAACCGAAAATGAAAACCAAAAATCCAAACAACAAATTCAAACCGAAACATTTTGGGCAATGCGGATCACCAATCTGCCCGGATGCTCCTGCATCATTGGAAATGAACAATCTCCAAGTAGAGAAGTCCCTGATAAGGTGAAGGCTGGCTGTGATAATTCTTCAGAAAATGAAGAGATGGATGGTGCTTCTATTCCATATCCAGCTATCCCTATTAGAGCATATCTTGAATGGTAGCTGAGGGAGTGTGTTGATTAAAGAGATTGATCAGAAGGAAAGTGTTAGGGAGACAAAGAAGTGTAGGTGATTGTTGCTACTAGTGGTTCTTTTTTATTCTTTATTGATTCAATTCTCTTGTAATCTTACATCATTTTGGCTCCTACCCAATATGATGTAAAACGTGTTTACATTTTGCTCTTGGAGAGCTGAAAGGACTGGGTCTACTTGCATTGGTTTAAACTTTGCTCTTGTGGAGATAATTTTGGTTATATTAGTTATTTAACTGCCAGATGATGTCATGTCCCATTTTTGGCAGCATCAAAGATCGTGGAGATTGGCCTATCAGAGACTCTGAGGGCTACAGAGTGGTTGAGGGTCGCTTGGGAGCTTGGCTCGGCCGATTGGCGCGTTTTGATCAATTGGCTTTCGCTTTGGGCTCGACGGAGACTTTTATGGAGTTATTTTAGCAGCTCTCGGCAGTGGTAATCGCTATTTTTAAGATGGCTTCGGATCCTAATCACTTCCGAAGTTCGTCAAGATCGACTTAACAGAAACGGATAAGTAACGGGAGAAATATTAATATTTAATTACATTGATTAAATATTAATTAATTAATGATTATATTATAAAGTTATAATTTTTAATTATAACTTAAGTGATTGCCTTGAGGGGGTGCGCCATCATTAAGGGGGCCAGTTTGACATTTAATTTATGATTTAAATATTTGACGGAGAACTATGGAGAAATAAAAGAATTTAAAAGTCAAATATTAATAAAACCCTATCTTTAAGGAAATCGCACTTTTCAGCATAAGAGTGCATTTGCCTTGAAAGTTGAGCCATTATGATATTTCAGGAATTGAAAATTGATCAGGCTTTGCCAGAGAACGGAGACCTTAGGGTTTCATCTCGAAATTCTTTGGAGAACGAGCCATCTCCATCGAAACAGTTCAGAGGGTGTGAAATAACACCTGATCTACTGCCAGTCGTGGGATTTCTTCATCCAGGAGGAATTACAGAGCATCACAGTTGATTCAAACACCAGAGGTTTATCATTCACAGAGCTTCAGCATCAATTTATATACAGAAGACCTTCCATTGTTCAAGGCGCCCAGTATATTGTCATTCTGTAGAATATAGGGGAGGAGCCGTACAAATCATTTAGTTCTTGCTGCAGCCGTACTTTGTACAGCAGGGCCGTACCTTAGCTAAGCTATATCTTTGCAGTTGAAACACATCTCATTCAGAGTAGAATTTCCAGAGGACTTGCAAGTTGCAGGCGCCTAATATTCAGAGACCAGAAGATCACAGCTGAGGCCGTACATTACAATCATTGGCTGCTAGGTGAAAGCCGTACCAGGCACATTACAGCCGTTCCATCCCTTTTTAGGGCGTATTCTTCAAGGAGATCCAACGCCTATATCTTGGTCTTCTATTATTAGCAGTGGAGGCGCATATCTATTAAACATCTAGAGTCCAGAGGAAAGCCGTATTTAATTAATTTACTTGCTGCTGTATTTCCTGGCCGTACCAGTCTGTACAGGGCCGTACTGTACCAGAAAGGACAACTTTTCCCTTCAAGAGCAAATCACTTGCCTTTTTGCAGTCTAACTTCACAGGGGAAGGCGCCTGGCATCTAGGAAGCTTTATACCTCATCTGGCGAGAGAAGAGCTGGCATCTGAAGGCCGTACGAATTTGATTTCATCTCAAAGGTGGCAAAAACCAGGTTCTTTAGAATATTGAAAATCTATTGTTTTAATTTGCATGCAAACTGGATATTATATGTATTCATCTCAGAAGAATAATTTATGATCCAGATTCAGTATCTGTATTAGGGTTTGAGATTTACGAAGTGAAATCATCTTTTCAAAGCATTTATTTCATGTTTCAAGATTAAAACGTACCATTTCATTTATTGTTCAAAACCCTAGAAAACGTCAGAAAACCTAAATCTTCAGTAAAACAAACAAAACAGTCAGATACAGAGGAAACGGGGAAACTGGGGTTTCTACATATGAGCTATATTTGTATACTTTCCAATAAATAAATAAACAATTATAAATTAAATCATCAAAAATGCTAATGATTATACCTAATGAAGCAAATGCAAGGTGAGAAAGGCCATAAGGATTAAGGAGGGGAAGGAAAGGACCAATAAAGAAACAAGAACAAAAAGAGAAAGATTAGGAAAGATAGACCCTAAGAGGAGGAAGGAAGGGGTCACACCTAAGGGTGAAAGATAAGAGTTATAATGTGTGGAAGAATAGAAGGATAGGAGGGAATGGGGAGAAAAAGAAAGAATAGGAAAGGGGTGGCAGGATTTGACGATAAAGGATGAGAAAGGGAAGGACCAAAATGGAGCAAAAGTTCTATCTGTGACTGATGACATGGATGACTAGTTGCCAAGAATGGCTTAAACCCCAACGTTTATCCCTATTCAAATTGTGAAAACATTTGTTGATTTCTACCACCTCTCTTGTCTTAATTTTGCAATAGTTCTCTTCCTTCACTAGAATCTTGGTGCCTTCCAAACAAATGTGTTGTTTTGAGTTGATCAAATGTTTCACAAGCACAGATTTGTTTATGCATTCATATTTGACGTTTACATTGTGCTCCTTAGTTTTGATGCTGATTGAGCATTTCTGCAATACAAGGGGTACATGAGAACATTCTATTTTATACACACTGGCATTTTGGAGTGGATCGCTAATCCTTTGGGGAGGGGATAAAGCTTCTCACTTCTCTATTTGGTCTGAATGTACTTTGGATGCTTTTTTTTCCTAAAATATCTAAAAGTACTTTAAAGAGTCGAATATTCCCAGCTTAACCCAAACCATTGTAAGCTTGTACCTAAAAGACACTAACTCAACCACAACATTTAGCAAAGAGGCAATCCTTCAAGGCAATTTCTTGACACCTCACACATAGTTGGATCCAATACTCATCCTAAAATTAGCATGAGGGGTTCTAATAATGCACCATTTGGTGTTATTAAGGATTGGGAAAATTGGCTGGTGATGAATATCTCTAAGCTCACTCTCAATAAATCACTTTTGACATTTCAAAAAAGGGCCTCTGTTTTGCCTTATCATCTAGATTTATTCAAAAGGTAGATATTATGGTTGAAATCAAGAGTATGCTTGGATTCTGATTGGAGGATATAGTAGATTTTGTAGGAATGATTGTGTAGTTGCCCTAAGATGTGCTAAGACTCCCAAATGCAACATCTCCAAAGTTGAGTGGGCCGCTTTAAAGAGGTTAAAAGAAAACAAGAACATCATTATTATGAAGGTTGATAAGGAAATGCTACCATTATCATGGAAAAAAGTGATTATGAAGCCAAGATGTTAGGACATCTAAAAAATAGTGGGAATTACATGAGATTACATTCCAACCATTTGAATATGATTATGAAACAGCCATCACTCAAACCTCCCTTGCAGACAATACTAAGAAATATCTCTTTTCTAAAATTCATAAAGGTGGTTGTTAGGATTAAGTGTTGTACATCTTGCAAATTTAGGATGACATTGTATTTATTTAATATTTGTAATGTGTTGTAAATATGAGGACACATGGAAAAGAGAGTCCCATTTGAGAGGAATCCTTAGCATGACACACAAAACCACTTGGCTATTGTATTATGACATGTAAGAGCATCTATGTCATGTAAGATGTGTAAGAGCATCTATAACATTGTAATATGCATAAAAGAATCTATGAAACATAAGAATATGTAAGGGAGAGTTACAAAGAGTAGTTGAAAGGATGTGGAAGAGACCTATGACTAGTAACTATGATGTATGAGGCATAAGAGCATCTTGTAAAAGGTTTGAATAATCCAAAATGGAGTGCCCAAGTTTGGTAAGTGGAACCTATGACATCAGGAGTTGCACAAAATTTCTAGTAGGTTGACTCATCATGAGGGAGCAATAAAATTGAGACCAATTTAGGCCCCTAGTTTTGGCTCATGATTTCCAATTTGGCCTTGATCTATTCATTGGATGCTTGGGATGGAGGTATCATGCTCTTCTAGATTTGCAGGGGTTATGTTGCCAAATTTTTTCCAAACACAAGTTGAAGGTTTCATGTATGTAATCAGGGTATTGAGAATGATATGAACAATAAATTGTGTGCTCATTTGATGCTAGGTTTTTTCCAAAAGCATTTCCCCAAGGTATATCTTGTGTTGTGAGATCTTGCATTGTGTGTTGCTCATTCTTATTGTTTTGAAATTATTATATTTGTTCCTATTTAGCTTTACTTCTTTCATTGGGATAGTGTATAAACTTTTTGCATTTTACATAGCTTCCTTTCAATGGCATACCACTTAGACCAATTTTTAACATTCCTAATTCTCCCACTTACAAAGTTGTTTCTTTTTTCACTATGAAAATCAAACTGAACATGGAAAATTCAAGTTCTTTCATCAAAGATTCAACCCGTTTCATCAACTTCAACAAGAACAAGATGGGGGATGATGGGGTTTTAGTTAGCTTTGACATCTCCATTTTGACCCAGGTCTCAATTTGTGAAGCCAATGAATCTTTTAACAAACTCTACAACAACAAAACAACCTCCCTTGTGGAAATTTGTCTAAAATTCACTTTTTTCATTTTTAAGGGATGAACAAGTGGATGGGATCACAAGGGGGTCTCCAACATCTCCAATGGTGATTAATCTCTTCACAAAATACTTTGAAGAAAAGCCCCTCAATTCTTTCTTTCTTAAGCAAAGGTGGATGAAACAATGTGGATGACACTAAACTAATCTAGCAACATAGCTTTGACAAACTAGAGGAATTTCATGGCCATCTCAATAGCATGTGGATAGCATTAAGTTTACAAATGATTTAGAATGTGATGGAAAATTACCCTTCCCTAACATACTTCTTAGAAGATCTAATGGCACCTAACCCAACAAGTGTTCAAAAAATCCACTCACTAACTTGAATCTTTATGTATCCTCTCATCATCATCATGTCCAAAAGCTAGTGTTTTAGAAACCTTAGTGTGTTTTAGATCCTTTCAAGTTTGTGATGATGAACATATTGACAAGGAACTTTAACACTTGGATTTTTAAATTGAATGGGTACAAAAAAACATATTCCTAGAGCTTTAAGGTAGGACAACATGTTTCAAGGGAGTAGACATGTTGATGATACAACATTCACTTGGCCTTTCTTCCATATATAGAAGGTGTCTCCAATAAAAAATGACATTTTAAGGAAATGGGCATCCAAAGTACTTTCAAACCACAAAAAAGTAAGGAGCTTAATCCCTTACCCAAAGGATTAAAGTGATCCACTACAAACACTAACATGAATAAAATAGAATGTTCTTGTGGTACCCCCCACATTGAAGAAATTGGTCGCTTGATTAGTACCAAGATCAAGGAGCACAATGTGAACATCAAATATGAGTAAAGAATCAAATTTCACTCGTGCAAGATATTCCCTCATCTTAAAACACAACATTTGTTTGTAACATTTGTTTGGAATCAACAATAGAAAAAGGAAGTTGAGAGAGGCAATGGAAATCATCACTCACAAAATCTGGATAAGGATGAGAGTTGGTGTTTGTCATTCTTGGCAACCAAATTGTTCATACCCTAGAAGAAAAACTCACAAAACTTGCGAGTAAAAAATCAAGGCAAGTTACTCGTCGACAATTTGTCAAAATATTGCGGCAATTTTTGCTAAAAACTCATCAATAAATCACTGAGAACTAGCAATTTTTAAGGAAAAACTTGCCCAAATGAGTATAAATTTGTTTTTACACCTAATGTTAAAACCATTTTATGATTTTTTGCATTTTGGGCATGCGACTAACAATGACTGGCAGTGATTTAGGGCATGCAATTGGCAACACAAATACAAATACATTGGTTTTCATTGAATTTCTTTCCTTTCCTTGCAAATTGTGGCTTGAATTTTGTAGTTTAAACTTTAAAATTTTAATAATATTTAAAGTTACCATAGACCATAATGGATAAATCCATTCTATGTAGGCTCTAATTTTCGTAGTTTAATATCCTTTGATTCCTTTTCTATCTTGAAGCCTAAAAGTGTTGAAGACTTGAAAGTTTTGAATTTTCACAGTTATAATTCAAGCCTACAAGTTGTTTCAACTTGCAATATGAACAGAATTTCAATTAAATGATTTATAGGTCTGAACTTTCACAATTATAATTGTGAAAATTCAAGCCTGTACATCATTTAAACTTGCAATATGAACAAAATTTTTAAAAAATCATATAATTTCCAAATAACATTTTGTTGATCTTTGAATCTGCACTTTCAACGTAGAAAGGATTTATCCATTATGGTCTCTCGGCTTCTTTAAAAATAAAAACAGATTAGACTTCCTTTTTTGTTTGAAATGGAACATATTAGTATTAATTCATACTAGAAATGCAAAGTAAAGATGACATTAGAAAAGTGACAACACTAGCGAATTGATAATGTAGTACTCTACACATTTCCAAATAATTGTAGAATAGAATAAGGAAATATTTTAGGCAGCAATTTTATTTTATAAATTTCAGCTACTAACTGGGATATTTCTATATTTTATGCTCTCTCCTTTTTGCTAGGTTTCATTTTTAATTTTCCAAAAGGAATATGGCTTCCACAAATAGAACTAGTGGCAAACCTAACGATCCTTGCTAGAAACATGGGACACTAGGTCCCACGTGAGGAGAGGTCATTTGTATCCATTGCACTAAGAGTATGACCAAAGGCACAAATCGACTCAATTATCACCTTGCTCAAATCCCTTGCCAAGATGTTACACCATGTACAACAACTACTCTAGAGGTTGAGAAGGACAACAAGAACTCATTGCAACATATGACCAAAGGAGAGCAAAGAAAAGGAGAACTGAGCCAATGGCAGCCCCAAACCTATTTTTTAGTACTAAAAGGTCACACTGAGATATGCGGAGCGTTTTTCCATTGGGCCACGAATATGACAATCAAACAATGTGGGTAGCCATAGCTCTAGCTTTTTTTGTTCCTTGTAACACTCCTTATGTGCAACCTTCATTGGAAGGTACTGCATGGAATAAAGAATCGCAACATGAGGCGAAGTTGGCATGTGCAAGATTTTGATACTACAACACCGTTATGTTTAATGTAGCGTCAAGTCCTTATTGGGAGTAGTTGGTCAATGCATTGATCATGGTAGGTAAGGGGTTCAAGGCCCCAAGTCATTATGAGTTGAGAGGGCCATTATTGGAGAATGAAGTCCAAAACACATGCCTACTAGTAGAACAAAAGAAAATCTGGGAAAAGAAAGCCTACACCATTTTATCTGACGAGTAGAAGGATGGAAAGAATAGGACACCCATCAGCTTTTTAGTGGCTTCAGGGGGTAGCTAATTGTTGTACCCCAAATTAAAATTTTTGCTACATTAAGGCATTTTGGAGAAATGGTAAAAGTCTTGCTAAAAACTGTCAAAAGGTCGGAAAATTGAAATTTGCATGTCACGCATATTGGTCAAAAGCTCAAAATTTTCAAAATCTGACGATCTAGGTCTGTTCAAAGCAACCTTGTCTACAAAACCCAGATCTCAATTTTTTTGCCCTAAATTTTAGGAGATTTTCTAAAAATAGACTTTTGGTTTTTTGTGATGTCCCCACTCTAGTCACCTCCGATGCGCAGGTTAGCCCTTTCTTGGACCCTTGTGGGCTAACTAGATCGGTTAGAGGGTCAGGGTACCTTCTGGAGAGTTCGGTCATTTTCATTTTCTGAGATCGTGGATAGGCTCATTGCAGGCCTTGGCAGTACAGGAGTTTCTTTGCTTCTGACGGCATTGAATTCTGTTGAGAATTGAGGGAGATAGGCTTACTTAAGTGATTTAAGTTAATTTTTAACTTAAAGTCTTTTTATAAAGTCAAATTGACTTTATAATTCTTATTTCACTTAAATTAAGTCTAAAGTGAATATTTTAATGTTATATCTTTTATTCACTTAAAGGAGGCGCCAAAAATCAAAAGGGAGACTATGGAAAGTGACTTAAGTTTATTTCCATAAATTTAAATGATCTAAAAACCTAAAAGGTACGGCTTTCTTAGGTTTTCACCTCCTTTGCTTTATAAGGAGTTTGGGCAATGAGAAACTCATCTTTTTGAATATTTCAACTTTGCCTTGGAGGTTTTTTCCCTTGCTTTCAGCCTGTGATCAGGTTTGCAGCAAATCCACCATTGGAGAACGAAATCTCTTCAGTGTGAGCACTTGTGAAGTTGTGAAAGATCAGCTGAATTAGTGCAGATTGAGAGAGCTTCATTTCAGAAGTTCTGCAGTGCTTCAACAGATTTTTGTAGTGTTCTTCATCAAAAACAGAGGGTTTATTAGTTGCTGTTCTTCCTTCACCATGGCAGACTTCATGGCTGTTTGGGTGTACCTTCAGAGATGGTTTTTGATGCTTTTTGTTTGAAAGGGCGTGGCACTTGCAAGGAAGGTTTTTTTGGCTTTTTGGAGAAACGTCTTCTTTCTGAGGATCTCTCTTCATGAACTTGGGCGCCCTACCTATACTTCTCTCTGGCTTCAGTTTCAAAATAAACTTTGCAATCTGTAACTCTCTACTCCAGTTTTCGTCAGTTCTTCACTATGCTGGTCGGATTTCTTATTTAAAAAATCTGGAGGCTTTCGGGTATGTTTGTATGTTTTAAATCCATTGTTGATGATAATAAACACCTTCTACAATTTCAGTTTGATTAAATTTGCTCAAGTTTTCATTTGTGAGCTTTTATATGATGCGCCCCTTCTCTTCTGTCTACAAAATTTCTCTAAAAAACTAAAAAAACACAAATAGACTTAAAAAAAAGACAGGGGTTTGAGCAGTGAGCTAGCAAGGCTCATCACAGTGGTATCAGAGCTCTGATCCTGCCAGCTTGTGGGATTTGAAAAAATTTATGAAGTCACACCAGGAGGGTTTTGACAAGTTCTACTCTCGTGGGGGCCCTAGAAATCAAAGAGGTGATCATAATCCTTTTCCATCATTTCCATTTGACGAACGGGAGGAGGAAATAGACTTGGATAATATGGCTAACAGGGAAGGAGAAAGTTCTCATATGAACAAAGAGGATATAGAAGCTAGAGATGTGCTAAGAGGTATGGTTGCAGGTCAAGAACAGGTAGCAAATATTCTCCAGCAACTCAGCACAAATGTAGAGAACTTAACACTTCAGAGAGGCCAGCATCCAGGGCATGATCATGAGGGCAGTATCCATGGCGCACCTCATAGACCTATTGTTCCAGCTCGCACTTTTGTGAGAGCAACATGCCCTACCTTCACCAGGAATGATACAGAGGATGAGGAAGAGGTTGAACAGGGTGGTGAGATTAATTTTGCAGATAACATCATGGTTATGCATGATGAATGGGACGCATTGCCACCTAGAGTTAAGGAGCACCTTAACTTTGATAGATTCATGAGCCAGAGGAGAGAACATAACAGAAATAGGAATGACAGGAGGCCTTGGTACAAGCACAGTGATCTTAGACAGGCTACCAATAAACTCACCTTGGCGAACTATGATGGCAGTGGTAGAGTTACAGCACGTGCTTGGATCAGCAAGTTAGATACATTCTTGACTCTACGTCCCATGCCCGAGGAAGATGCTATTCGATTTGCAGCACTTCACCTTGATGGCGTAGCTCATGATTGGTGGATTCATGGCATGGCTACTCTTCACCATGATCAGATTACTTCATACCAGGAGTTCACAGATAGACTGGTAGAGAGGTTTGACAAACGTGATCCTGAGCTATTTTTTAGAGACCTAGCACAGCTGAAACAGCTAGGTAGTTTGGAGTCATATATTGGAGAGTTTCAGAAATTGTCAGTTATGGTTACAGGCATCTCTGAAAGGAGGCTGATCATACTCTTCATTGAGGGACTTTTCGAGCCTATGAAAGGATGGATCAAGGCATTTGATCCCCCTACATTACAAGAAACCATGAGGAAAGCTCGCAGCATGGAGCTCACTACTCCTCGAAAGCAATTTGGCACCAAACCTTCTACTTCTTATGAACATAAATCTGATCCGAAAAAAGCTGATAATGCTGATCATAAGAAGAAATATATAGCACCTTTGGATCGAGAAACCATGAATGATCTTCGTAGGAGGAGACTTTGTTTTTACTGCAAGGGCCCTTATGACCAAAATCATGATTGCCCCCTCAAACCTAAAGGGCAAAACAGGAACATGGAGTGGTTTTATGAGGGAGAAGAAGTGACTGATTTTTCTGATCAGCAAGCTCCAATTTATGATACAGATGGAGAAGAATCAGAAGATGAGGCTGAAATTGTAGTAGAAACTGAGTTAAAGGAGGCTCATTTATCCAGCATGCAGAGAGAGGGATCTTTTAGACTCCGTGGGGTCTTGGCTGGTCAAAGAGTCATATCTCTTTTAGATACAGGTGCAACTCACAATTTTATTGACTCACGTTTGGTGGAGAAAAGAGGAATTCAAACTCAGCAGTTTGAAGGCATTCGAGTCAAGGTTGCTGATGGATACACTCTCACTTGCGAGAGGATGGTTCCAGACTTGCCTTTGAAACTCAATAACTATGAGTTTAAGGCAGATTTTTATGTTGTGAACATGGGAGGAACTGATATAGTTCTCGGCATGAAGTGGCTTCATGCTATAGGAGAGTTCACACTTAATTTGAACGACATGGAGATGAAATTCAAAGTTGATGGCACAAAACATGTTCTAAAAGCCATCAAGGACAGCAATGTGAAAGAAATTTCACTCAAAAGAATGGAACGTTTGGTTCGTCATGACATGGTAGATTGGGTAGCTGAATGCAAGTTAATGCCTTCACATTTGGATCAGCCAAGTTTCTTCTTACCATCCAGATGTACAGGAACTCAGAACCAAACATACCAAGGTTTTCAGTGCAATCCCACCAGGTAGACCTCCTGATAGAGGTATTGAGCATATCATAGAGCTGGATGAGGGCACAAAACCTATCATGATCACTCCTTATCGGCACCCCAAACGCTTGAAAGATGAAATTGAGAAGACCATCAAAGAACTTTTGGCTATGGGGCACATTAGGCCGAGTAAGTCACCCTTTGCTTCATCAGTTGTTTTGGTGAAGAAAAAGGATGGTACACTCAGAATGTGTATTGATTATAGAATGCTTAACAGGAGAACTATAAAGAACAGATATCCTATTCCGCGGATTGATGAGTTGATAGATGAGCTTCATGGAGCTTGCTACTTCTCAAAGATTGATTTGAGGACAGGTTATCATCAGATCAGAGTCCGAGAGGAGGACATAGAGAAAACCGCATTCAGATGTCACTGTGGACACTTTGATTTCTTGGTTATGCCTTTCGGTTTAACCAATGCTCCAGCCACTTTTCAGTCCACTATGAATAGGGTTTTCCATCCTCAACTGAGGAAACATGTGTTGGTGTTCTTCGATGACATCCTAGTCTACAGCAGATCTTGGGAAGAACACATGGTTCACCTGGATGAGGTTTTGAGCATACTTGACAGGGAGTCCTTGTACGCCAAGGAGTCCAAGTGTGCGTTGGGCATGGCTGAGCTTTTGTATTTGGGTCACATTATCAGCAGTGAGGGAGTTAGCATGGATCCAGAGAAGGTTCGAGCTATCATTGATTGGCCTACACCTGAGACATTGACACAGCTCAGGGGATTTGTAGGATTATGTGCCTTCTATCGTCGGTTCGTTAGTGGATTCTCGCGGCATGCTGCGCCACTAACTGATTTGACTAAGAAGGGTGCATTTGTGTGGACACCATTAGCACAGGCGTGCTTTGAGAAGTTCAAACTTCTCATGACTTCATGTCCAGTGTTGGCTTTGCCGGATTTCACCAAACCCTTTGAGTTACATTGTGATGCCAGTGGTGAGGGAATTGGTGCAGTCATTATGCAGGATCGTCATCCTATAGCTTTCGAGAGCAGGAAGCTGAGAGGTCCTGAGAGGAGCTTTAGCATCTATGACAAGGAGATGTTGGCTATCATGCATGCCATGGCAAAGTTCAGGCAATACTTGATTGGTAGTAAATTCTGTGTTAAAACCGATCATAATAGTCTGAAACACTTCCTTGGACAGCGGGATTTAAATGAAAGACAACAGAAATGGGTCAGCAAACTTCAGTCCTATGATTTTGACATCTCCTATGTCAAGGGTACTCAGAATGTAGTTGCTGATGCATTATCTCGCCGTCCTCACTTGAGCTCCATTACACAGATTTCAGAAGACTGGAGACATATGATTGTAGCTGAGTATGCTAAGAACCCGTGGGCTTCTAGCATAGTGGATGGAACAGTACAGGATGCCAGATACTCACTTGTAGATGATCTTATCATTTACAAAGGGAGGATATTTCTAGTTCCAGATTCAGAGATGAGGAACCAAGTTTTGAGATCATTTCATGATGCACCTATGGCAGGACATCCCGGGTACTTTAAGACCTATAGGCAGGTACGGGAAAGATTCTCTTGGAAGGGTCTCAAATCCTTTGTTCTCCAGTATGTCAGGGAATGCCTTGTTTGTCAGCAGAACAAGCAAGAACACACATACCCTGCAGGATTACTCCAGCCGCTTCCTATCCCTGAGAGGAAGTGGGAATGCTTGTCTATGGACTTCATTACGGGCTTGCCGAAAGCTCAAGGGAAAGACAGCATTTTTGTGGTGGTAGATCGATTGACGAAGTATGCTCATTTCTTCTCAATCACTACTACGCACACAGCTACTCAGGTGGCAGATTTGTTCTTTCGTGAGGTATTCAGGTTGCATGGTTTGCCTCGGAGTATAGTCAGTGATAGGGACAGCAGGTTTATGAGTAACTTCTGGCAGGAGTTATTCAAGCTTTGCGGGACAGAACTCACTCCGAGTACTAGCTACCACCCCCAGACAGATGGGCAGACTGAGATAGTCAACAAATGGGTGGAGGGATACTTACGGAATTACAGTTCAGGGCAGCAGAAGGCATGGGTGAGATGGTTATACCTTTGTGAGTATTGCTACAATACCACTCATCACATGAGCATTCAGATGACCCCTTACCGAGCCTTATATGGATATGATGCTCCGAGCTTTCTAGACTTGTTACTGAGTGACAGTAGAGTACCTAGTGCTGGTGATCTATTGCAGGAGAACCAAGATATTATGAGAGCACTCAGAGAGAATATACAGAAAGCTCAGAATCAGCAAAAGCAATATGCTGATCAGAGGCGAGTGGAGCGATCTTTCGAGATCGATGATTTGGTGTATTTGATGCTCCAGCCTTATAGGCAGTCCACCCTTCGTAAGAAGGGCGCAGAGAAACTTAAGCCTCGTTACTATGGACCATTTAGAGTTGTCAGACGGGTCGGTGAAGTGGCTTATGAGTTAGATCTTCCGATGGATAGCAAGGTTCACAATGTGTTCCATGTTTCACGCCTCAAAAAGGCATTGGGACCACATGTGATTCCTTCTGTTGATTTACCACCCCTAGATGATGAGGGGAAGTTGATATTGGTTCCTGAGGCCATTCTGGATTCTAGAGAGCGTCATCTTCGAAGAAGGGTTATCAGGGAATACTTGGTGAAGTGGAAGGATCTACCAGCAGAGGATGCGACTTGGGAGGGTGACAGTGTTTTACAGCATCCAGCTTTGAGTTTGCTTGCGGACAAGCAAATTCGGGGAGGGCGGACTGTGATGTCCCCACTCTAGTCAGTCACCTGATGCAGTGTGTTAGCCCTTTTCTTGGACCCTTGTGGGCTAACTAGATCGGTTAGAGGGTCAGTGGTACCTTCTGGAGAGTTCGGTCATTTTCATTTTCTGAGATCGTGGATAGGCTCATTGTAGGCCTTGGCAGTACAGGAGTTTCTTTGCTTCTGACGGCATTGAATTTTGTTGAGAATTGAGGGAGATAGGCTTACTTAAGTGATTTAAGTTAATTTTTAACTTAAAGTCTTTTTATAAAGTCAAATTGACTTTATAATTCTTATTTCACTTAAATTAAGTCTAAAGTGAATATTTTAATGTTATATCTTTTATTCACTTAAAGGAGGCGCCAAAAATCAAAAGGGAGACTATGGAAAGTGACTTAAGTTTATTTCCATAAATTTAAATGATCTAAAAACCTAAAAGGTACGGCTTTCTTAGGTTTTCACCTCCTTTGCTTTATAAGGAGTTTGGGCAATGAGAAACTCATCTTTTTGAATATTTCAACTTTGCCTTGGAGGTTTTTTCCCTTGCTTTCAGCCTGTGATCAGGTTTGCAGCAAATCCACCATTGGAGAACGAAATCTCTTCAGTGTGAGCACTTGTGAAGTTGTGATAGATCAGCTGAATTAGTGCAGATTGAGAGAGCTTCATTTCAGAAGTTCTGCAGTGCTTCAACAGATTTTTGTAGTGTTCTTCATCAAAAACAGAGGGTTTATTAGTTGTTGTTCTTCCTTCACCATGGCAGACTTCATGGCTGTTTGGGTGTACCTTCAGAGATGGTTTTTGATGCTTTTTGTTTGAAAGGGCGTGGCACTTGCAAGGAAGGTTTTTTTTGGCTTTTTGGAGAAACGTCTTCTTTCTGAGGATCTCTCTTCATGAACTTGGGCGCCCTACCTATACTTCTCTCTGGCTTCAGTTTCAGAATAAACTTTGCAATCTGTAACTCTCTACTCCAGTTTTTGTCAGTTCTTCACTATGCTGATCGGATTTCTTATTTAAAAAATCTGGAGGCTTTCGGGTATGTTTATATGTTTTAAATCCATTGTTGATGATAATAAACACCTTCTACAATTTCAGCTTTTGATTAAATTTGCTCAAGTTTCTTCATTCAGGAGCTTTATATGATGCTCTCTCTGCCTACAAAATTTCCTCTCTAAAACTAAAACACAAATAGACTTAAGAAAAGACGTGGGTTTGAGCAGTTGAGGCTAGCAAGGCTCATCAAGCACTTTTCCTGGTTTCTTCTAAAATGGATGCTGACAAAATTTTCTAAAAATAGAATCTTTGGCTTCTAAGGTTTAAATTGATTTTGATTGGTTGAAAATATTTCCTCATCAGGCTGGTCTAGTTGGAATCATCAAAAGATTAGTTTTGCTAGTGGGTCCATTCTACTTTTTCAAAAGCTAAAATAGAAGATCTAAGGTCATTAATGGAGGTTGGTCAACTACCAAGTGTCAGATTTGAGGTCTCAAGCACTGCACAGATCAAGGAACGGCGAAAGATGCTCGAAGAACAAAGAATAAAAGGAGGTTGGGGAATCTAGAAAATGGAAATTTTTTGAATAAGTCTGGAGATGCTAGGCGCCCCTACCTAGTCAAGGCACCTAGCCAGTCATGCCTTCAAATATTTTTCAATCCCAACAGTCAAAGCTCGAGGAATGAACAACGAGGAATGAAGGAAAGTTGAAAACTAAGAAGAAAACCTATCTCTTGCAAGCTTAAGCGCCCTTGGTAACCAGTGATGCCCATCATTTCAAGGCCTAAAAAGTCTGAGTTAGGGTTTGTGCTTCCCAAACAATGTTGCTCAAAATCCTTTCGGCTTCGTAGTGAATCTATCAGCAAGTTCATCAGATCAATCAGTCAACCAGGATCGTGGATCGAATGGAGAAGTTTCATCAAAGGGCAAGAATGCAAATCATGAAAAAACATAAAAAATATTCTAAGTCTGGAAACTTTGGGCACCCCAGGTAGCCAGAGGCGCCTAGGGTTTTGGAGGATCAGAAAATGTTGTTAGGGTTTGCAAATATGCTCATTGTCTTCAGAATTCCTTAGGCTATCCAGTGAATGTCTCGGCCTGATTGTCGGATTCATCAGTCACCCGCAGTTGCAGATCAAACAGAGGACAAAGCTTGGAAGGTCAAAGTTGAGAAAATGAAAAATGCCTAAAAATGACTAAGTCGGGTGATCATGGGTGTCCCACGTAGCTAGGGGCGCCCAAGCTTTTGAGGATCTAAAAGTGGAAATTGGGGTTTGTCACCTCCAACAAGTTTTCTTCATATTTGATCAGGCTCTTCAACGAAATCATCAATGAGCTCGTCAAATTCATCAAGTGCCACATATTGCAAACTGAACGGAGGGGTAAAACTTGTGCAAAATGAAGAAGTCAAAAGAAAAGATAAAAATACAGAAAATAATCTAACTCTAGAGGAGTTGGGCACCCCAGCTAGCCAAGGGGGCCCAAGTTTTTGACCCCCTAAAATCAGTTTTTGGGATTTATAGCATCCAAAAGATCTTCCTCAGAATTCTCCGAGCTATTCAACAAATCCAGTTGTTAGTTCATCGAGCTAGTCAAGCATCCGGAAATGAGAATTCATCTGAAGGACAAAAAGCAATGTAAAATTGAAGAACGTGAAAATGGCTATCTCTGGACAGTAAAGGCGCCCCAGGTAGCCAAGGGCACCCAAGATTTTGAGGGCCCATAATTAGTTTTTAACAGTTGTAGCCTCCAGTACAATCTTCTCCAATTTGATCAGGCTTTGCAACGAGATCATCAATCAGCTCACAGGATTCATCTGGCATTCAGAAATCAAGATCAAATTGAGGCCAAAATCTAGCAAAAATTGGAAATTTTGACAAAAATGGCTAAGTCTGCCTAGAGAGGCACCCAAGTTTCAATGCCTCACTGAAATTTCCGAATTTCGCCATGCATCATTCAAAACATCGTCTATATTTGATGTTTCTGGCTCAAGATTGGCTTCAAAGATTTATAGCTGGAGAATAAAGCATTTTCATCCTCAAAAGCTATTTAAGAAGGCTTTTAGCATTCATTATTCACTTTTTGCAGGCATCCAGAGGAGGAAACGTACAATTTTCTTTACATCAAGATTTGGAGGCCAAAACGTGGTGTTTTTTCAGTGTTCATGGTTTTGAGATCAGGTTGCACAAAGGCTCGCTTTTTCATGCTTTATTTTTCCAGGGCATCACATTTCAGAAGAAGGGGGTCATCTTTTTCAAATTCCATCAATCTGGGTCTGCTTGGTTTTTCATCCTCTTCAAGTTTGGAAAATTTTATATTTTCAAGAATCTGCTTTTTCCACGCTTTTTCGAGAAAACCTCAATTTTCCCAAAATCTAATAATCTGGGTCTATTCAGTATGAAATTGTTTACAAAACCCAGATCCTAGTTTTTTAGCTATTTTTCGAAGCTCTGCATGTTGAGGAAAGATTTTTTTTTTCAAAAAACGGGCAATCTGGGTCACTTCAGAATATAGTTATCTTCAAAACCCATATCTTAGTTTTTCAGCTTTTTTGGCCAAAATTTGAACATCTTGCATGTTCTTGAAAAAATCAGTTTTTCTAGTTTTCATCAATCTAGGTCTCTTTAGAACAACATTCTCTACAAAAACCCAAACCTCAGTTTTTTTTCGGGAATCTGCTTTTTCAAGAAAATTCAGCAACTTGTTTTCAGCAGTTTGCACGAAACTTTTCTTGACATAGGCGTGTTCATAGTCAAAATTCAAGATTTTCATCGTACAATATTCTTCCATTGAAAAATTAGGATAAGTGTCAGAAGCATAAAAGCTGCAGAAGAAACAGAGCCATGGCAGAAGATGGTCACACATAGAAAAAGTTATGCTGAAGCAAGAGGATAAAGCAGAGCCGCCAAAATTAGCAAGATTTGATAAAGCAGCTGAAGATGTCAAAGATTTTCTAAGTTCAATTACAGAAGGCGAAGAAATCTTGGAAAAGCAGAATATTGCCTTAGATAGAACCAATGCTCCTAACAATGAGGCAGTGACCAGCTTTTTGGTGGATATACTTTCCCAAAATACCAATGGATGAGTTATCTTATCAGGACAAAAAAGATCTCCAATGATAGATTTAAAGCAGCAGTTAACTCGATGCTTTTTCCAAATTTTCCTGCTATTCTTGTCTCATGCTTATCTATTCTTTGTGAGAGAGAAAAGAATCAAGTTGTAATAGTTGGCACTTTCCTTGTTTTTTGCTTTCAGCAAGTTGATAGATAGTTATCTTGTTTTAGTTTTAGAAATAAAGCTTGCATGTTGGCAAGTTTTGTTGTAAAAGCAAGGAGATTTTAGGGTTCCCTACTCCTTTGCTTGTGTATAAATAAGGGCAGCGTTGCCCATCTTTCTTCAACCGTTATTGTGATAGCAAATTGCTGAGCCTACTTTTGCCTGCAAGTTATTATTCAGTGTTTGTTCACTTAGTGTAAAAGCAAGCTTGCATGCCTACCTTTTGCTGCAAGATATTGTTCAGTTTATGTGTTTTGTGTCAAGTGTATTCTGGTTGATCGCTAAACTATAAGCCTGTTATTGCTACAAATATGTTGTCCCAGAAGTGTAATCATTGTTATTTGAAATTTGAGAAAAGGAAATCTTATGCCTGCTTTGTTGCTTTGATCTACTGTCTCAGATTTCCATTTTATGTGTTATGCTTATATAATCCTTATTTCAGCTTGCATCAAAAAGTACAATGAGTCTTCACATGTATGTTGGAAGAGAGTTTGTTTAAGTATCTGTGTCAAAGATCATTCCTTGTTTACTTTTAACTCTCAAGCTATGAGTTTACTTGAGTTGTTAAAAGCGTCAATAGAGTAGGCCTAGTCATAGTTGAAATTCAAAAAGAGAAAATCTCAGCTAGGACACTAGAGCTTTATAACCTTGTGCTCTTAGATGAGAACAAAAAGATTGGAAAATTAGTTTAGTTTACTTTGTTTAAGCATCATCAACAAAGAGGGAGCTTCCCCTCCTAATTTGAAGATCAATTTATCTGTGCATAGCTGTCCGTTTCTAATTCGCATACTAGAGGTGCGAATTGAAACGTCGACAATTTTCTGGCGCCCACCATGGGGCATGAGGCATAAAACTTCAAGAAAGTTTATGCTTTATGACACAGGAATGACCATCTGGCACCCTATTGCATGATCTAGCCAGAAGCAATGGGTGATAACAACAATAATGTTGGCCATAATCAGAGACGTCTACCCCCATTACCTTGGGGTAACAACATTGGACCTTTGGCTTTGCAAGAACATCATGAGTTACCTAAAGGATCAAGGAAGCACTTTCCCCGGTTTCATGGCAACGAGAATCAACACCTGGATGATCATCTTTCCGCCTTCACAACGACCTGCACCGTCTTGCATGTGGGACATGAAGACATTGTTGTGCATCTCTTTCTGGAGACTCTTGTTGGGAATGCTACTGACTGGTTCAATCATCTAGAGCCAGGCATTATTACAAGCTGGGCAATTATGAGCAAGAAATTTTTGGCAAGACTCAAACCCACTGAAGACAGACATCTATTGTTTTCCCAACTTGTCAATTCAAAGATGGAGCACAACGAGCCCATAAGGGAGTTTGTAGCACGATTTAATTGTCTTGTTACACGACTTCAAATAGTGACTAACAATATGTCATGTCCCCTTCTCAATGACATCTCTCAGAGCACAGGATTGGCCTATCATACGACCCTCGTAGGCTGATAGACGGGATAGAGGGTCACTTTGGAGCTTGGCTCAGCTTCAGTTGGCAGAGTTTGATCAGTAGGTTTTCGTTTGGGCTCGATCGGAGACTTTTTGCAGAGTTGCTCTTTTTAGCAGTTCCTGGCAGGCAGCGTGGGACCCCTGCTATTTTTAGCAGTATGGCTTTGGCAGCATTCAGAATCACTTCGGTGTTCGTCAGCTTCAGACGGATCAGTCATCGGATGAGTAACGAGGGAAATATTAATATTTGATTGCATTAATTAAATATTAATTAATTAAGGATTATAATATAAAGTTATAATATTAAATTATAACTTAAGTGATTCTTCTTGAGGGGTGCGCCATCATCAGAAGGGGCCAAAATTTGGCAATTAAAATTATTATAAAATATTTCACAAAGACTATGGAAGAATTAAAAGAATTAAAAGTGAATATTTTAATGAAACCCTATTATTAAGGAAATCGCACTTTTGAGCCATATAGTGCATTTGCCTTGGGAATTGGGCCATTATGTGATTATTGATTTTGAGAAACTGATCAACTTGATCTGAGCAAGAGACTTTAGGGTTTCAAGTTTGAATTCCTTGGGGAACGAGCCATCTCCATCGGAAGCAATTCAGAGGGTGTGAAATACCACTTGATTTATTGCAGCAGAGGTTTCTTCAGGCAGAGGAAATCATAGAGCTTCAGAGTTTATTTATTTACAGAGCTTCATCATATTCTTTCATTCAGAAGACAACCATTCATCAAGGCGTACCTATCTAGAGATCTGGAGAATCATAGGGAAGGCCGTACAAAAAGCATTAATTGCTGCTACTGTCACAGCCGTACCTGTACCTGGCCGTACTGTACCAGCAGAGCCGTCATCTTCATTCCAGAGCATATCGCCTTTGGTATTCATCATCTGTGTTCATCTATTGAGGCGCCAACCTTCAGAGAAACACTGCGTGGTATCTGTCAGAGGAGAGAGTGGGTTATCATTGAAGCCGTACCATCCCATCTTTCATCTATGGCGGCTGAAATCAGGTTCATTAAATATTAAAAATCCATTGCTTTATTCATTGCATGTAATAGAATATTTATTGTAATCGCTCCAGAAGAGAAATAAATATACTGGCATCCATTTCTCATCATTTCCAAGAGCTAGATAATTTTTATAGAATTTATTGTTATTTTCAAGCAAAATCGTACCATTTCATTTATTGCTCAAAAACTCAAAAATTGCCAAAAAAAACCAAAATACTTCAAAAAGAAATTAGGAAAAGCTGATTAGGAGAATAATAGAAACAGGGTTTCTCACGGCAATGATAAATTCCAATTATATGCGCATATTTGTAATCCATATATATATATGTGTGTATTTATCTATTAAAAGAATGCAATTATATGAAATTGATCTCCTAAATACTTCCTTGATGATGGGGACATCACAAGTCTCCCCCTCTTGTTTTTGCTTGTCCTCAAGCAATACCTTCTTGGTGTACTTGTCCTATCTTGGAAGAAGATTGTAACGCTTTGTTATCCTTAATCTCCTTCCAAGCCTTTTGGATACCTCAACTGTGAGTATATCTAGCCTAATCTTGGAAGAAGATCATAACCTTGTTACCCTTAGTCTCCTTCCAGGCCTTCTGGATACCTTTTGCTAAGTCTATCCAGCCTTATAATCCTGGGAAAAGATTGTAACCTTGTTACTCTTAATCTCTTCCCAAGCCTTCTATGTACCCCCCCTTTTTTTTTCTCTTCTTAAGAGTACCCAGCCTAAATCCCGGAAGCGAGCCTTTCACTTCTTGGGCCTTATGGACACACTATTTTGGTGTATCCATCCTTAAGATTTCGAAATAACTTTGGCTCTGTCTATGCCTTATGGATACCCTATTTGAGTATATCCATCCTTATGCAGATTATCTTCATGGGATGCTTATGAACAAGAACAATGTCTTATTAACTTATCTTTAAAGATATTACATACAATAGACTATTTTTGTTCTAATCAAAGGCCATTTGGTCTTGCCCTTCTTGAATTTTCTTATCTTTAAATGCCTTAATAGTTTCTTCCTTTTCCCATGTAGCATCTTCTTTAGGGAGTCCTTTCCATTTAATTAAAGACTCAGTAATGATCCTTATTACTCAATTTTCTTTTTCTGGTGTCTAGGATAACTTCTGGTTTCAAGGTAAGCTATCCTTTTTTGTCGAGAGGAGGTAGCTCAGTGCAAGGGATGACTGGCTTGGGAGATGACTGCTGATGTCCTTGTTCGTCCGGGTCCCATCTCGCCCTTTTGGTAGGGGTTCCTTTTGTCTCTTCATCCCATGCTTCTTCAATTTTATGTATTTTCCCCTTCTTGCATTGGTGGTTTTGTCCCCAAGGCTCATTGCATTTGAAGCATAAGCCCTTCTTCATTAATCCTTCCCTTCGTTTGATTGCTTCCTTGTCATGGCATTGGTGTCCTGTAATCCATGGTTCATTGCAAAAGTAACATGCTCTTTCTTTATTCTCCCTTCTTCGTTGGCCTTGTTTGGATTGTGGCTTGGATGAGGGGTTTGTAGATCTTTCCTTGGAAGAGCTGGATTCCACTTTCATGGCTCTTTGAATTGCCTCCCCCAAGGTTTGAGGTTCTAAGGGGTTCACTATGTTAATTGGTTCCTTGAGTCCTTCAATGAAAAGGTAGGTGAGCTTTCTTTGGGATAGGTCGGGGACCATGACGGCCAACTTTTGGAATTCATTTGCAAAGTCTTCCACCATTCCATGTTGCTTAAGATGGGTGAGTTCCTTGAAATTCAAGATGCTTTTGATCAAACCTGTTAATGAGTTTTTGGGTGAACTCACTATAGGAGACTATATCCCGGTGTCCTTGGGTGATGAGTCCATGATGCCACCAATCATGTGTTGTACTTGATAAGTGGAGGACAGCAAATTTAATGGCGTTTTCTTCAGTCATGGGGCTGAGAGAAAGGTAGGTATCCAACTTTTGAACCCATGATTGAGCGGTGAACTTCCCGGAGCTGTCAAAGTAAGGTAAGGTCATCTTATTAATTCTTGATCTTAGCTCTTTGTCGGGATGGTTCTTCCTCCGATTGGGATTGCCTTGGGTCTTGACTTCATAATATTCTTTAAATGGTATAAGCCTTTGGATTGCAGGGTCTAATCCGGCATACATAAGAGCAATATCTTCCACACTATTGGTGTTTGGTTCTTCTTCTTCTTCAATGACCTTTTGAATGAATGGAGGCATGGTTGGTCTTAGTGTGGAACTTTGAGTCGAGTGTTCATTTTTGGAATGGTTCGAATGCAATTCCTTTCTTGGATTGGTTCTTCCATTGGAATTGTTGTGGTTCATGCCTTGGAGGTCTTGGAGGATTAGCTGATTAGTTCTCTCAAACTTTTCGTTTGTTTGCTCCATGAATGCTTAAAGTTCTTGAGCCAATTTATCAGCCATAGCTCCTTTTCTTTGGTAGGTTCGCATTCACTTCTTCCCTACAGGTTGGCAAGATCGATGCTCTGATACCACTGGAATGTCCCTTGTGGATTTACCTTATCTTTATCTTTAATCTCCTAATTCCAGTGGGTCTGAATAGGTCTATCCTTACCTTATTACAAACAATCTCCACGTCCACTATTGATCTGATTATTAAACTTGTGTATATAGCGATGCTGATGAATAATATGCTGACGAGTATGAATATCTGCTATAAATTCTTATATATATGATTTGTTACAATGATTGTTAAGGATGTAGAATAGATGCCTCAATTTGGGTGCAACTTTCTGATTTCTCTATTGATTTACATGCATTTATCATTTGAACACAATGATTTCAATATGGGTTGCTGTATCTGATTTGGTTCCTTAAATCATGTGATAAGGTTGTGTATCTGAATTATCCCAATTGATTCACAGCCTGGTTAGAGGATTCGTTGTCCCCTTGGAGCAGCCTTGATCTTCTACCGAACTTAATTAATATTTCCCAATCTGATCCTCCCATGCTTTGAAATATGTCTTTCCTTTTATATCTACGATGGGAAGGAAAAGGTCATGTCTTCCCAATTGATACTCTCCTTGCTAATGGACACATCTTTTGCATATAAAATAATTAAACATAATATTCATTAACTAACTAATGATTTGATTGACTTAATTTCCTTTGCTTTTATCAGCAATAATCTTTGATAAGGATCCCTTGGTCGATGATTATTGTATATTTCTTCCATGATTGACTCTACACTCCGAATATAAAGACCTGTATATTTCTTCCCCTTTATTCTTATCGGCTCCCTTTGAATGTTGCTACCTTAATTGTTATGTATGTGACAACTTAAATAACTTAAGCATGAGGTGGTGATTAAATCCCGTCAAAGCCAAACCCGTGTGCAACTCTTGTCACTTGGTGGTAGCTTAGGCACACATAACACAACTCGATTTCCTTTGTCCAAGCGGATTCTCTTTGTAAATGTATTTAATCTTTAATAACAACAAAGTATATATTATGAATACTTCACATAAAATATTCCCGCGAACTTCCAATGATGACACCTCACAGGGCAAATTCCCACCATGTTGCCACGGTTTAGTCACTTGTTAGGCGGCTCCCTTATGCTTGAATTCAAGGCCCGACTCCATTCATCATCACTGCCAGCGTATATAGAACAAGTCACGGGTTGCTTCCTAAAACCATGTGCCCCCAAACTCTGCCACGATGACTATTGAAATGTAACGACACTTTATATTCTACACCAAATAATACTTGAATCGACTTGATTTCCCGATCATCTCCTTCTGACTGCCTTCGGTTTGATATATGCATAATAGCGCTCCAATGGACCCGTCCAAACCTTGCGTCCCTCCAACAATGAGACGCCTCCATTCCCTTGTCTCATTCAAATTGTTTGAATTGTTCCTTGCTGTATATCGGTTGACTTGTATATCTAAGCAGTGGATTAATATATAAGCAAATAAATTCCAATTATATGCGCTTATGTTTGTATAAATGTATAAGTATATATATATATATATATATGTTTATCTATTAAAATAATGTAATTATATGAAATTGATCTCCTAAATACTTCCTTGATGATGGGGACATCACAATTTGATGTATTGTTTAAGTGGAGCTAGGTATAATACAAAAATTGATTTGAAATGTGGGTATAACCAAATACAGATTAGAAAATAGGATGAATGGAAAAAATCATTCAAGATGAAGGAAGGATTGTATGAGTAGCTGGTCATGCGGTTTGGGTTAACCATGCTCCAAGCACCTTCAATCGGTTTGGGTTAACCATGCTCCAAGCACCTTCATGAGATTGATGAATGAGGTGCTAAAATCATTCTTTGGTAAATTTTAATCATGTATTTAGATGACATTTTGTAGAACAAAGGAGAAGCATTTAATGCATTTGAGATTAGTTTTGCAAAAGTTGAAAGAAGAGAAGTGGTCAGTCTTAAAAAGTGCAGTTTTATGAAATATGAATGACTATATTTGGGGTTTGTTATTTCCCAAGATGGTATATAGATGACATATAGTGCAGATTGTCCCTAAATCTAGCTGTTTGGATCTAAGAGTGATAAATGTAACTACATATTTTCCCTTGTAAGTGCAGTCCACGAGTTTCAGATCAACTTTTCTGTTGTAGGAGTAGTGCTATATATCTTCTGGCGCAAGCTATTTATCACAAAATTATTTTCATGATATAGAACTTAATAGTTTAATCTAAGATTTGTTATAGCTCTCCTTGACTATTGTTCTCACTTGGACTATGATTTTGTTTTCTTAACACTTAAGTGGTCAACTTGACTGTAAAGGCCTCCTCAAAGGTCATAATGATTCAGTTAGGTCCTGTCTCCTCTTTAAAGCCCTAAATATGATTTTCTTGTTTGTGGCTTTTCTATCTCAGACAGTCCCTGTAATCCAATTCTTTGACATCCCACAGATACAAGATC
>VDFB02090746.1:0-28771 GCA_007258455.2 Sequoia sempervirens
TGCCCTAGTGAAATATCTTCCCAGTATTATGTCGTATGTGTTAGGAATAACAATTTAAATCTCAATGACTAGCTGCACCCTCGAGTCTACAATAATTTGCATAGGGATCCAATTGATTTCACCAACTATATTCACCTTAGTTTTATCCAGTTGGGTCACCTTCCACCTGGAAGGGGTGGGGATTATTCCTAATTCCTTTCATATAGCAAGCAACATGACATTGACTAATGCTCCTGAATTGAACAGACAATTGTGCAAATTCTTTTTGAATATTCTAATAGTGGTCAGGAAGGGTAGGATTTATAACATCCCTTGGAATAAGCCCATGGATGTGTCTACTTGAGCTACTTGATTTTTATCTTTATCATTTGTCTTGTCCTTAGTTGGTGCTTGATCTTGTTCCTTAGTAGGTTGCTTTCCCATTTATTGATTTGAAGGCACATTCGTGTTCTTGCCTAAGATTTCTTTAATTATGGGCTCATTTTGAGAATCATCAAAGAAGACTCTCTTGGCAGGTATCTCTTGTGTTGACTTGGAAGATGCAGTCCCATTAATTATTCTAAGGAAATCATTCCTAATTATTCAAACTTTAAGCAATTTGAAGGTGGATAAGCTTATTTTAACCTTCTTAAATTCTTCAGCCACATATTCACCCATTTTTTCAATTGCAACCTCAAAGAATTTTCCTTGGAGGAGCTATCAGGTTGGTTTTTCATTTGATTTGGCTAATTATTTTTGTTAAAATACTAAGTGGGTACATGGGGATAACCTAGATTGTGTCTAGCATTTAGGTCAGGTGGTCTGCTGAAATTATTGGGTGGGATAGAGGTCATAAAAGCTCCTCCTACTTGTTGAATCCTAAAATTATAAGGGGTTTCCCTTTGATGGAACATATAGACTTCATCCTCACATGACTCATCTTCTTCTACTAGACCATTATCTATTGAAGTAAAGAGCTGGGATTGATAGTCTTTGCTACTTACCTCTTTCGCTTCTTTTTCCTTTGAGGCAACAATATCATTTTCAATCACATTGCTTTCACCTCATGGGAAGGGGGCTTGATTAACCATGAGTACAAAAGAGTCGTAAGGACTATATCTTTGCAACCAACACCATCCATAGTATTTTGAACCTCCACTTGAAAAATTTCTACAGCTGTTTGGAACTCGGGGCAATCCAATTCAGAGTGTCTATTTGTTTTATGGATCCGACACCATCTAGACAAAGCTACCATGACTAAGTATACCCCACTTGTTATTTTTTCTACATTGCTCGATTGGTCAAGAGGGGTAGTAATTCCTTCATTTTTTGGCCTTGTATTCCATGTACAGTTATGTCTCAGTGAAGGCCCTCTTTCATAATTTTTCCTAGAAAAAGTACTTGCATCATGGTTATCTTTGTTGGTTCCCAAATCAATAGATGTAACGAGTCCTAAAGAGTAGCCACTCTCTCATATTTAGACTCAATGAGTTGATGTGACCAAAGGACAAGATTTAGCCAAAGAGACTAAAATCTTCTACACTTTTGGCTCTGCTAAACCAAGGAGGGTAATCCCAACAATATATTTATAGATACCTATGTATTGAAGTACCAAATACACTATAAATAGATGTTTCTCCTTTAGATGCTTAATAGACACATTACTATAATGGCTTGGCTAACCTCTATAGTAACGCCTAATTTAAACATGAGAGATGTGATTCTTTGAACTCCACAAACACCCACACAAGAATGATAAGTAAATTTGATCCTAAACATGATTAGCTACTGCATTAACCACCAAATGTAACATGAATAACACACTTAGATTAGTGCCTTAACCTTGGAACAGATTCAACTCAAACACGTACATAATCTGATAACAATTTTTCAACCTGACAATATATGAAGCTCTGAAATGTTGCATTGCAACATTTTAGCATTGTGTCTTAACCTTTACTTCTTACTAGCATCCTAGCACTCAGTTCAATGCAAATTTACAACCATATTCAAACACCTACATGAATTATTTGAATTAATAAAAAAGAATAGAGCCACACATCCATCTAAAATTGATAGAGACAAATTAGACAACCTTGATTGGGGTATGAGCAGGATCATCATGGAAAAAACAGACCCTTAAGTGGCAAAAAAATTAGAAAAATTAGAGTTAGGAAACTTGACATAAAAATTTGAATAAGTTATCTATATTATTTCAAAAATATGTAACAATAGAATATGTAGCAAATTAAATTTAGTTTCTAAAGTACTAGGTTTGTTTTAAAAAAAAAAGAAATCTATTTGGTGAAAATTTAAAATTTCAATGCAGTAGTACTTAAATTTTAGGGAAAAAATAAGAAGTAGGTGTCTGTATGACCACCCTAACCACAATAAAATGATAATTATTTTTTATAATATTTTACATATAAAAAGAGGACTCATTTCCCGATGTGATGCAATTTTTTTTCAAATTAAAATAATTAATTATGATTTTTTTACAAAAAAATAAAAACATGTCTGACCACCTTAACTTGGTCAAAACTTCATGAAATTCATTTTTTATTTTTTTAATCCTATATTATGTGAAGCATAGAAATGTGACACATGTTTTGGATTCAAAAAATGTGATACTGCTTTGAAAGCTATAGATGTTTTTTCAATCTGTCTATCAATTAGGACTTTAGTCGTAATTTGAATAGAAAATGAATAATAATTACTTATTAAATTCAAAGTAAAGCATAATTTATATTAGTGGAAAGATGAGAATCTCCTTTAAAAACCATTTTCATTTCATCAATTTTGGGTAAAGAAAAAGTTGTCAACCACATACCCATCATATTGCCACTTTTTAGCCCATCATGATCCTGCACATACCCATTGTTTCATTCACAATCCGTAGAAAAAATACATAAGAGAGTAAAATAATCTCAAACTTGAAACATTCAACATTATTTTTCCAATATTGTAATCAAAATTACATAAATATTGATAGACTTAGATCCTAAAACTTAACTCTAAAATGCTATGTATTCTCATTACAGTGTTCTTTGTGGTACATTAAAAAAACAACCTCTTTAGAATGAGGCAAAAAGACAACATTTAAGGAAGCAAAAAACCCCTAAATGTTCATCTAAAGAAGACACGTGGCACATTTTTGCTCATTGATCTTCAAATATGTTTACTTGATGAAAAATCTTCAACCCACCCTGTATTTTCTTGCTGCTTACTCCACTTCCCTGCAACAAAAAAGTATTCCCCTTTGTGAAGACTCATTATTCATCATCATTTTCCTTTACCCATGTTTTAAAAATTCCTTGTTGTAGAAGATACCCACTTTTTTTAACACACAACTGAAAAATCTCTCAAGTGAGAGCCCCTATTTTTCACTCTTTGTTATAAAAACCCCTTGGCTGTAAAACACTCATTTTACCTATGCATTTATCATTTACTAATATCCACAACTCCAAACCTCTGTTTTTACTTGGGAAAGCATTCAAATTATTTTAGCGGGCTGTGAAAATCACATTACTCATTCACAGTTACCTACAACACAAAGAGAGCAATTTATCTGTGAGTTCATAATGCCCAGTAACTACCATCGTGCATCACTCATTAGATGAGGAAAAACAAAATAAATTAGTGATGTACAATGTTCATTATGTTCCCAACAATACAAAGCTTTTTATATTTTCTTTACAAGGAAATATTTTTATTAAAATATTTACCCCACCGAGTCATGCCTCTGGAAGCCCTTTTTTTAAAAGTTTAGAAAAATTTTAAAATCCTTTCACCTTTGCTCAATATTTAGCATCATGCATCTCGAATAGAAAATTCCAAATGAGAAATATAATGGCGATGGAAAATTGAGCCAACTTCTCATGAAAATCATGTATCAAGAAAATATAAATTTATCTGTGCACCTTCATTTTCACCTCAAAAATTAGAACTTTATTTTATTTGTGAAAACTTTATTCATGACAGCCACCATCGTTAATTGTAGATTTGACAAGGGAAGATCATAAGAAATTAGCGATGAGAGAAGCTAGGGAGTTCACCATCGTGCATCACAGATTTATCATGGAGAAGAGGTTTGAGATGAGCGATGAGCAAAGTCATCGCTCCATCGTGGATGAACCAGGAACAATAAGTCTTCAAACAACGATGAGTAAAATTCTTCTTGGCATCGCGTATAACCCATGTGTGGAGAATAAGAGCCATCAAATTCACAATACACAATGGAGAAAAAATAGCATCTCTCCATCGTGGATTTGATGAGAGAAAGAGCTTCAAACCAGAGATGAGCATGAGTTCCAATTAGAAGCAAAAATTAAACTTTCTTTTCCCTATAAACATTTGAAATGCACTTTATAATTTCCCTAAATTCCTCTTTTCATTTTCTCAATATTTAAAATATTCAAAATATTTTAAATATGAACATTTGAAACATTATTAAAAATTGTGACTTCTAGTTACGCTTGCGACCCATTTGGAGAAAATTCGTTGTGGGAAAACCTTGACCCCTGGAGACAAGGATTTTTGCATGTGACCATAATCAATTATTTAGAGAAAACCCATTTTCTCAAACTTTTCCCAACCTTCAAGAATTAGGTACCTTCTTTGTAAACTGGCCCAACAGGATGTGTTCAGTAGAATAGAAACACGTTAAAATAATGTATCAAATGACCTTTGTTTTGATGAAAATGGAGTTGTATAGATTTTAGACCAAAAAACGAAATGGGTTGTCCTTATATTTTGAAAATTTAAAAAACTTTTTGAGACACCATTTTTTGGCCATGTCGTGATAAAAAAGCAATTAAATAACCCATCAAAACTTAGCCTAGGACCCTAAAACAGAGTAGGCATGTATAAAATTGACCTAAGAATGTAGTGCAAAAGATGACTTAGAAAAAGAGATCCTAAGGTGAAGGTTATTCAATGTCAAAGTTATTCAATTGGCCATTTCTGCAACTGCACCTATTTAGAACCAAATAGGGCTCTCAAAGTCACCACTTTGAAAAAAATATCAAAACAACTTCTGGGGGGCTGCCACTGGAAACATAAAGTCATCTAGGTACATTGATTATGTGTGAAAAAGGGATTTGGTTTAGTCATTTTTCTTCACGAGATATTAGGGATCAAAGTTGATCACCTTGGAACATTGTCAAAAATGCAGATGTAAAACTAAACAAACTGCATTTTCTTTTGATCTAAAAATATCAGAAAATCTGATCTCGAGACTCTAAAATCAGACCAAGGAGTACATTAATGTAAGGAGAATGGAGAACAATAATCCTTTTGTCTTGACAATCATCTAGCTCCAAATTGTGACCCTCCAAAGTAGGCCACTTGGGAAGATTTTGTAGGTGCAATTCTAAGTGCAAAGGAAAAATTTTCAATATGGGCACTTCAAATTTGCAAAATTTGAAGGTGCCAATAGTCTTTATTATCCATGTTGAGGTTGGACTAGATGATTCATTGAGAAGCTTGTAGCTGGTTGTTCTAGTTCCTTAAATGTGTCACTTCGTTGACATCTTAATCATCTCCATCAATTCATCTATCTGATCCTTCTCTATATGTTTTGGATGCAATGCTTGGTTTTGGAGGAAGACCGGCTACACCACTAGTTGGTTTTACTGAATGGGAGGAAACTCAGACCCTTGAAGATATGAAGACACTTGAGATGGTTGAGGATAGACCTATTGTTGTTGTAGCTACTAGTAATGAGGCTTGGGAAGGGATTGGTTTGATGGATGTCCTGGATGAGGAACCATGGGCAGCTATGGAGCTTGATTCATAATGATTATCTGATGTTCCAAAGCTTGAGTAAGTCCTTGAACTTGCATTCAAGAATGGGTGACTAACCCCAAAGAAGGAAGTAGAACTAAAATGTTTTTCCCCAAATTAGTGCTTTCTATGACCGCCTAATCATAGGAGTCTACCAAGCTAGTGGGTGGTGGGCGCATTTTTTTTGTTAGAAAACCAAGATCACCTACATGCCAGATGGATACCTGTCACATGCAAAAGATATGAAGAACCAAAATATGCTCTGTAAACCTCTCAGTAAAAATGCATTAAGAGAATCAATTATTACAAAGTGATCAATCCTTATGAAGGAGATCAAGAAACCCTAAAAGGGAAACCCTAAAAGAAACCCTAGTGTGCACACTTAATAATAATTAATTAATTATTAATGTGCCTAAGTAAGTAATAATAGATGAAAAGTAATTACTTTTATTTACTTTTATTTACTTTTCATCTATTATTACTTTTATTTACTTTTATTTACTTTTGTTGCTTCTAGTTACTTTTGTTGCTTCTATTATTCTATTTTATTCTATTTACTTTTCATCTATTATTACTTTTATTTACTTCTCATCTACTCTATATTATCATTTTCCTTTTTATTTTCACTTTGTTTCGTTTTCTCTTGGTAATTTATTTTTCTTCATTTGATTGTTTTTGTTAATTTAATTTTCATCTTCTGATTGCTTCATCCTTAATTATTATTTATTTTTTCTATTTACTTCTCATCTATTCTATTATTTATTTATTATCTATTTGTATTTACTTTTCATCTTTAATTATTATTTATTATCTATTTCTATTTACTTCTCATCTATTCTGATTTATTTATTATCTATTTCTATTTTCTTTTCATCTTTAATTATTATTTATCATCTATTTCTTCTTCTTCTCATCTATTCTATTTTATCAATTCCTAACTCTTTAATTGCTAATTATTGCTCTTTAATTGATCTTTCATCTATTCGATTTTTAATTTTATTTACTCTCATCTATTCTATTTTATCAATTTCTTTTTACTTTCATCTTGTTGGTTCTTTTTTGGTTTTGTTTTCTTGATTCCTTTACTCTTTGATATTTTTTGAGCTATTCTTATTTAGTCTTTTCTCTTTTATTTCTCCTTTACAATTTACTATTGTTCCTAGTGGTTAATTGTTTCCTTTCATCCATTATTATAATGGTACCTTGTTTATTTACTTTTCAATAATTTTTAATTCTCATTTATTTATTTATTTTCGTTTGTCCTTTAATTTCTTACATTTATATTTGTTTTGTTTCTTCCTTATCTTTCTCATTATCCTTTGCATATATAATTCAGATATATACTTAGGTTTTGTTGTTTCTTATATATATTTATATTGATGTTATGTTTTTATGGGGGAGTGTGCCTCTCAACCTTCCCAAACCCCTCTTCCCTCTCCTTTATATCCAAGTCTGCTTGCTCTCTTTCATTCTCACTCTACTGCTAATCATCTGTAGTGCCCTCTGTTTCGGTCATCGTTGATGTCAAGTAAGTAGTTGTTAGTAATGTCGTGATGATGTGGTGATTTTATTATTTAATTTAATTTTAAGGTTATGAGGTAACACTAATAATATGTTTGAATTTGATTAATAAAATTAATTTAATTATAAGGTTACCTATTTCATTTGGAATTAAATAAAGAATTAGATTCAATGATAAACGTCAATTTAATTATCGTTGGGAGTTAGTTATTTAAAATAATCAGATTAAATGAGGAAAGATAGTTATCATTTAATGATTAAATTCAATTAATAAATTTAAAAGTGATAAAATATTAAAAAGGATTAAAAGGGAACTTAATTTAATTGGGAAGTGAAATTATAACTACATTAGTAAATGATACGATAACTATTTTGGATGGTTAATTATTAAATTAAAATAATAACTAAAAGAAGTATGAGTAATTAAACAATGTGATAAATTTCTTTGTGAAATAAATAATTAATTAAATGTTTTGATATAATTAGAGGTTATGAAAGAATAAAATTACATTGTTAATAGAAATAAATAAAAATAGAATATTGCAAGGTAATTATCATTTAATGTTTAAATTCGATAAATAAATTAAGGAGAAAATATTTATCTGTAACTAAAAGAAAGATTAAATTATTAAATATTTATTGAATATTTAATAGATGACCTATTTGGTTCATATATTAAAGAGTAGATTATAAAATAATAATTAAGGGTTTTCGTTCATTCATAACTGCTGGAAGTTGAACGGTTTCTCGTTGGGAGTGGAAAAAGACTCCGTGAAACAAATTATTAAAATGAGAATTATTCTGGAGATAAAAGGGGGATTGGCGGGTTCGAAGGGTGGCTCCTTCTGTCATGGATTGTTCGGCTCTGGGTTTTCATTTCAGACAACATTGATTTACAACGCCAATTGAAATTTCCTGTCAATGCTCTCTGGAAAAGAGTACAATTTTCTTTCCCCTCTCTATATTTTTGTTATGTTGTGTGCGAATTGTAAATCATCTTGAAGATTCAAATTGCATGTGGTGCTAGGGTTTTGATTTAAGTTTTTATGATATGGTTTTCAACTTATAATCATATGCGGTGGTTTCAATCTATATTCATAATTTATGTGAATAATTATAAAGAGTTAGTTACGTATTGAAATCTATTTGTATTCTGGGTAAATTTTACATTTCATATTCTTAAGTGATTTAATGAAAATTCATTTATTTTATTATTGATGAACCTCTGGTTCTTTATAGATTTATAGATTTATAGATGTGAGATTAGGATTAAAGATCCATTAAAATGTTGATTTAAATTATAATATTTTAAATCTATTGCGATTGTTTATATATATACATATTATATTTTGTTTGAAAAAAAGAAGAAGATATATATATATATATATATATATATATATATATATATATATATATATATATATATATATATATATATATATATATATATATATATATAGTTATAGTTATACTTGGTAAACTATTTCCTGTGACTCTATTCAAACAGTCTAATTGTGTCATCCATAACATTTTTTATACAAACTATTTTGTTGGTAAATTTAAAGGGTTTCTCCAAATTCCAGTGTTCTATTTGCTGTCCAAAAATCTCAAATACCCAGATTATAGTTTTGGCGTTATGCTTAAAATATGAGGCTGCTGTCAAGCTGCTCCCTTATGGTTGCGTTTTGCTGATAATAAATATAATTTATAAAAAGTTAAATTAAATTTTGGTCTGCTAGTATGATAGGTTTTGAGATAAATAGAGAAATAATAAAGATGTTAAGGGTTTATTATAATAATAAGTTGCATTTTGTTAGTTATTAAACTTAGTGGTTAAAATAAATTGATTATTAGGGAAGTAACACTTGGAGGGAAATGATTTATTTATATTAAAAGAATTGAATAAATAAAATATAAAATCAACCATAAGTAAAATATTGTTATTTCTTAATCAATCTATTGAAGAGTTGATCCAATGAACGAATATGCTTGTCTTTGGCTATGGAGTCTTTTATAAATATTTGATAGTTAGAATGTTGAATTTTCCTTTGTAATTAATTCTTGTAAATATGGGGGAAATAGAAGGATAGTGATATATTTTGAAAATTGGTGACACATTAGAATATCGGGAATTAGGGTTATGCTTTTGTAACTAATAGGTTTAAGGTAAATATTGTGCAAGGGGTATATTATTTTATTGCTGTGAAGATATTGCTTTTAGGTAATATTCGTAATATTAGTAGTTAATGAAGTGAATGAATTAGAGTAGATTAACTGAAAATATTAATTTTATTTAGGTTAAGGTTGTGCTGTGAAGAATTAGATTTTTATCCCAGCTAGATAAATGATCTCTTATTATTAATCATTGTATCTAAATTAGGATGGAAAAATAGGTTAAAAGTTTTTAACGTGAGATTTAAATTAAGGAAAATTATAATATAAAGTGTATCTTGAATTTCTTACATGTTCTCTTAATTGGTGATTTAATTTTATAGTATTAATTTCATGATATCTTTTATATTTCTTTTAGAATGAAATAAATGTTATCTTAATATCTAAACTTCTCGCATGCTTTTAGGATTGGCTAATGGATACTCTTGGCAAATAGGTAGTTGGTTACTAGAATAAAATATTGCTACAATTACTTGTGAATTATTGTGCCAAGGAATGAATTAGGTAAATAATTAAAGTAAAAATGGTTATTTCGATAGGTTGTTTAGTAAAATATTATTTAACAAAAGATTTTTACGGAATAAACATTATTGAATTAGGTATTTAATTTTGTTGTAGATAAATGAACTGTGTATTTAGTTAAAGTAAATTGATTTATATGGTTAATTAAGTTTTAGGGTTCACTAAAGGAGATAAGTGATTCTACATTTACATAGTTTCTTTTACTTGAAGGTTAAATGATAAAGTTAATTTTAAGTGAGGATAAATCCCAGGTTCATAGGTTCATTAATTTAAATGATACTGATTAAATGTTAAATGGTTTTAATTACCTTTTTGTTATCTAATGAGTCTGTGAATGATAATTATTTATCAAACTACTGTGTGAAATAATCTATTAGTGTCGTCACCTTAGTATTATAATAAAGTTGTAAATTATAGAATTGTCATCTTAGTATTACATTTAAAAGTTATAATTAGAATTCGTATTAAACAGTTGATGGAGTTGGTTATCTTATAAATGATATAGTTATTTTAAATATAATTATTTGTAGTAAATACTCTCTTAATTAAATTAAGTGGATATATTAAAATAAGTGGTAAAAACGTTGAAATAATGCTTAAATTAAAGGAAGGTCTTTATGGTTATAATGTGTGAGTAAAAGTGTTTTAAGATAGTGTTCTTAAAGGTTGATGTGTTGATGGTTTCCTTGTATGGAATTATTCCTTAAGACTTTGTGATTAATGTGTTTATGTTCAGAAAGTGATTTATTTATAGGAGTTAGAAAATTAGAATTATTAGGTAGTTGAGTTAGGTATTATGTTATTGAGTAGGTTAGTAAAGTGATTAGAGAGGGAGTTTCCTTATGTTAATAATTTGGGTAACATTGATAGATTAGTTTATTCTCAATTTGATTAATTTCAAGTGGGATAGTTAACTTAGAAATAATGAAAAGTAGAGTTTTGTATGTAGATAATATTGGTGATAAGGATTATTTATGTTTAGGTGGGAGAATTGATTTATAAGATAAATGGAAGTAAATAAATTTGAAAACTTTAAATAGTTGGGTATTACGATAAAGGCTAGTGAATGATTGTTGATTCGATAAATGTTTTGATTAATTATATTTAGTTAAACAAAGGGTTTATGTAAATGAATAAAATTAGATGATCTTTTCTAAGTCAATTTCCCTCATATTCTTTTAATAGTTGTTTGTGGGATTTCTATAAGAACAGTTCTAGAAAATACTTGTGATTGATATCAGGATCAAAATTGTTGGTTTGAGTGGGTTGATCTTCAAAGGGAGATTGTTGTTATAATGTGTAAATGGGAATATAATTGTGTTTGAAAGAGTATACTTGTGAATAGTGTCTTACGACTTAAACCATTAGATTTTATTTTCACTTCACAATATTGTGCTATCCTTAAATGTTGGAAATGATTGATCTTTAAACTAATGTTCTTTTTAAAATGTTTCAAGTTACTTCTTATTGAATGAATGGATATATTATTAGAATGTGTGGTTTTATGGATTCTTTCAATGTGACTTTTCCTGAGTTGATTTTTGAGTTGGAGTTTTTCTCTCATTTTATTTATGTTGCTATTCGTTGGGAACCAGTATGTGTTCTTTTGTTCTTTACCTAAGTGGAAAATTGGTTAATGTTATCTTTGTCATGATTGATGGTTCTGCTTGAGTTGTTAATGAGTCAATTGAAAAGTTCTTTGAGTTATGGGTATTCCGAGAGGAGAAAATAGAGGTTTCCCTTGGATGTCTGATTTAGTTCGTATCGAAGTTGTTGATGTTGTTTAAGGGAGTTGTTGATCTTATTTTGATGTATTCTCTCATCATAATTGAATTGAAAATAGTTCTTTAAGGTTTTGCTTTTATTGTTGTCAGATTTTCATGGGGAAACCCTAGTGTAACTTTATGAGAATCTTCCAGAGGTTTATTTTACTATTGGTTAATGTTCCTCCTTTTATGTGCCCTTGTTGTGGCAAGTGTTTTGGTTTCATGTTTTTGAAAGGGTTGTACATGAATCGTTGAGATTTTGATTATGTATTTATGGCAAGATGGGTAATGCCTTGCATGCTTCTTTGTTGTGATCTAATGTACTTGTTATGTTGTACAACCCTTGGATTTGGTTTTTATGTTTTGAGTGTCTAGAGTGAGAGTGGCTCTAAGTGGGTGGTCGGCGCACAAAGGGGCGCCAGGATAGCCCTCGTTAGAGTGAATTTAATAAGTGATAATTTAAATAATTAACTAGGGGGTGGGTAGAATCACATTAAAAAGATAATTGATGCCTCATCCGCCTTTGAGTGCTACCACAAACTAAAGGGGATTGAGAAGGCCGTGGTTGGCAAGATCGTTGCCTTGTCTTCATGAAAGGTTAACGGTTCCACATGAGCAACCCTATGGAGCGGTTCCTTAAGATAGGTAGCCTGGATAACCATAGATGGAGGTGGTTCCTAGTGCTTGGTTTCCTGGATAATCCGTCAGTAGATGGAGGCGGTACCTTGTAGTAGGTAGCCTGGAGAATCCATGTTAAGCCATGCGATGACACTCTCCTCTAACACTCCTTCTTATGTTGTTACTTTGGAAATCCTCTGGAAGTGGGTCTTTGTCTTGAATTGATGGAACATAGTTGTTTTGAATTGATTTATGGTTTTACCCTATTTGATCTTTGGTGTATTCTTTGGTCTTGTATAAATGTTGTGGACATTTGGGTTTTGATCTTGTACTCTTATGGTACTGTGATATGATGTTATTGTATTGTATCATTGTGTTTCTGAATTATGATATGGTTTTTAATTCAACTTGATTTGAAAGTGTTTTATGATCTTCCTTTGGTTCCTTGTTTACTGGCTATTGTTTTGATTTATGTGATGAGATTTATGACTCCTGGATGTGGTTGGTTATGTCATTTTAATTCCTGAGTGTTATGATACCTTGGCATGTTGTTGAGTCTTGTGGTTCCATGTTTGGATGTTCTTGGTTGAGGTCTCTTTCTTGTTAGCTCCTAGCACGGGGGGTGGGTCTTCAGACTCACATGGTCGGGTGGAATGTGCTATGCACCCCATTGGGTCCCCAGTCGAGGATCGAGAGGTGTGGATTGGTGCTATTGCAGCGACTCCAGAGTTGTATCTGTCTTGGAGCCTGTTTTGATACTTGTATTTCTCTAATTATTTGTATCATGGTATCTTGTGTATGGTTTCCATTCATATTTGGAACACTCTTGTATCATTGTACTTCTTAAACATTGTACTGTAATGAAATGTTAAACTTGGTGTGGATATTGACCATGGTAGTTGTTCTTCAATGTGTTATGTTAATCATGCATATGTTGTATTTATGTGCAGATGGCTTCTTATCAATGAATTTTTCATGTATGTGTTATATTTATTGTTAGTGATTATATCTTTGGATTTTATTCTTTATTTATGTTGTATGGATCTAAGTCGCATAATGACTCTTCGTGTACCCCAAGGGATGTATGTGTTGATGAATCTATTTAATTGAAATTCGTGATATGACTTGATGTGTATTACATGTATGTTATGTGTATTTAAAAAATAAAATTGTTGTAATTATTGTGTTAATGTCCTTTGGGGTTCGCACGGCGGGGCGTTACATCATCCTGATGATGGATCATGGAGTATGATCCAAAACGTTGATGATATAAAAATCACACACAGTTTATTCCAAAAATCTTGCATACCAGCATCATGGACTGTGGAAACAAAATGTTATTAAAAGCATCACTGATTATACAAATAACCAAATAGCAATCATAAACCAAATTTACAAGACTCAGAAACAACATAAAGATTACAATATCCAGAATACACTTCCAAATAAATCTAAAACAATAACCAGAATACAATTCCATATAAATCTGAAACAACAATTCAGTACACAATTCCAGAGGCAACAAGAAAATAGGAAAATGGGTGTCAAGTGGAGAGTGTCATCGCATAGCTCTCATGGGATCCCCTGGCACTTCCTCCAACTAAGGCGCCGACACCCATCTATGGATCTCCTAGCGCTTCCTCCTACTCGAGGCGCTGACACCATAGGGTAGCTCATGCAGAGTCGATAACCTCTCATGAAGACGAGATTCTAACTATGCCGACCATGGCCTACTCAGTCTATCATTAGTCTATGATAGACCTAATGCATAGACGAGGAATCCAATGTTAATTATCTTGTGTGTTTTACTACCCATCCTCCTAAATTCTATTTTTTTAGGTTATCACTTGTTTAACTACTCTTACATGGGTTCCCCTGAGCACTTACTCCTTCTGAGGCACCGGCGCCCATGAAGAGCCACTCTCCCTATGACCTCTAACATAAATCAAAACTAGGCAAGGGTTGAACTAAAACATAATACCACAATAAGAACACACAGGGCATTAACCCTCTCGCAATAACTCATAACCAAAAGTCTTAACAAACCGTTCAACCCTTCCTAACATAAACCATTAAGTATCAATTTCCAAAAGTATAATCAAGATGAAGAGAACATTAAAATTAAGCAAGCCTCTGGAATAAGTGTTTACATATAACAACCGGGTTCCCATCTCGAAGACAAGCCAAAAATAACAAACAACAAAGGAGTCAATTTCCTAGGGTTTCAGGCTCAAAACATTATAATCAATATTTCATTTACCATACAACATAAGACTAGAAAATTTCTGAAATAATAAATATTCAAGGATAAAAATCATTTCCATATTATTCTATTCTATTTTAAAATAATCCAATTAACCATTTAAATCTCTATTTCTACAACAAAGAAAGGATTTCAATATATCTTTTATAATTATGTAAATATATATATACACACAAAAATATAAATACATATATATTTATAAAACACAAATATTTGAACAACTTAACAATGATATATATATATACCATGAATAAAACTAAATAAAATAAATAATAAAAAAAACTAAACCCCATTGTTCTACCCCGTAAAGGACACTGTGGCAGTCCTTGTGACTGTGCACAACAGTCCCATTGACTGCTGCACGTAGGACTGCTGTGCACAATAGTCTATGGACTGCTGTGGCAGTTGCAGGCTGTCACAGGGGGCGAAGGGAAGGGTACGGCCTCTGCCGTCCCTCCCTTCAACCCATAAAATTTTTTACAAAAAACTTTTAAATATATTTTTTTATAAGGAAATTTCATTTGTTTTATAAAATAATAACTTCGTCCCAGTACGGACTTCGATGGCTCAATTCAGCCCTTTAACATTGCACGAAAATTAATTAATTTATATATATATATACACACACAAAATATGTATATATATACATACATATATATATATATATATATATATTTATATATATATATATATATATAATATAATCATGAATATAATTCAGAAGAACAAACACCCTAGTTACAAGGATAGAGAACAAAAGCACAACATAGAGATGACTTATATAAAAATTATATATATATATATACATTTTTATATATATAAAGGATTTATTTTCACAATTTTAGAATAAATCGTTCTCAAAGAAAACTGTAGTGCCCTCCATTTGCGTTGTCTTTGTAATGCATTTCAACTCATTGTAAGGATAGGTATTGTTTGGACTTTGAGTGCATTTGATTTATTCTGGTCGATAAATGTTTTTGATCAAATTACAACATTTAAATAGGATTATAAAGTTAAAAAGGTATTGTGGATAATTAAAAGAAAATAAATAATTAAATAAATTAGAGGTTAAGAAAGAATAAAATTACACTATTAATAGAAGTAAATAAAATAGAATATTGAAAGTTAATTATTATATTGAATATAATATAAATTTATAATAAAATACGTAGATAATAGTAATATAATAAATTATTTAAGTGTAATGGAAGTTAGTATAACAAATAATTTGAGAAAAAATTTAGATGCTGGAAATGAAAGCTGAACATGCAAAGAAATATTATTTTAAAATTCAAGTTTGGTTATGGGGAAGGTGAAAAGTCATTCGGTGGTTGGGAATTCGTTCTTGGTTGGTAACTGACCAAGAAAGAAAATAAGAGGGTGATTTTTCTGAATGCCAAGGGGGACTTTGGAAGATAATTGGCAACCTGTGAAGAGAGGGAGGGGCGTTCTGCTTCGAGTGCCTGATCACAAGTCTTCATCCTCACAGTGGTGGGAAAAAGAGAACGAGAAAGGTGAGGTGCAAATACACGACTTATGAGTAAGAGAATTAACCCCAAATTTCTTGTTTGCAAAGAAAATTCCAATGCAAAAAGCTCCATTCTTTTAAACTCAACAGTTATTGATTGTGAACATATTTGATCATTTCTAAAAATTGGAATAATCGACATTTATTGTTTGGATCTGCGATCTAAAATTTTCCCAAATGATTAAAGTAGCATCCAAAGGTTAGTAGCCCTATCCTACTGACTAAATATTCAATTTATTGTCAACTTGATAGACAATATTGCATAAGCTGGTTCCAGTAGGTTGATCATTGTAATAGTTCTAGGTTTGAGATCCTTGCAATTTACTGTTTAACGCGATATCATATTTCCCTTCATTACGTTTTGACAATAATATCACATAGTTTTTTTTTTTATTATCTTACAATGTCTCTCTGCTAGCTGTGTGGATATGGAAGTTGTAGAGAATGTGAAATGGGTTTTATTTCTCTTAAGTCACGTACTCAGTTCTGTAGATAACATTTTGGAATTTGATAATAATGCAAGTAGACAGTGATATTTCCAAATTCCAAAATTGACTTTCTAAAATAACTGGCTTCTCACATTTTTGCAACCGTAACTATCTCAAACTTGGAGGAAGCTTGGTTCGTGTGTCTTCTCTGATGCCGTCAATGAGCAGATTGTTCAAGTAAAGAAATTGAGGACCAATGAGTAGATTATTTAATTATCTTGGTCTGCGCAATGTTTCAAGCCCTTGCCAGTTACCTCCATTCAGTCGAAGCTGAGAGAAATTGATTGGATACAGTGTTTAGATGAGCTTCTTCACATAGTCTGGTAATCTAAATTTATAAATCTCCCTGAAACCATTGGAAAAACCATCACAGCTGCAACTTTAGACTTGCAAGGGTGTAGTGAATTAAAATGGTCTCTTTGGATTCATTGATACCTGACATAGTGGCGCACAGGAACCCGACAGGGTGTGTAGATTTAAATAAATTTTATGTTTCTGGTTGCAACCCGTTTCTGTTGACGCGCCTGGCATAATGGAAGTTTAAAAGTTTAAATAATCCCTCTAGTTTCATTGCCAAATGTTAGAAAATAATGTGTTCTTGGTTGTAAAATTAAATAATTATACTTTATAATGAAATTGGGGATGCATTAGAGTATTGGGTAATAGAGATTGCTATTTTATAAATGAATAGGTTTAAGGTAAATATTATGCGAAGGGTAAATTCTTTTATTGCTATGATGAAATGAATTATTATCTTGCTTTTAGGTAATATTCGTAATATTAGTACTTAGGGAAATACATTGGCAATTCAAGGAAGTAATCTGTAACATATTTCTGAGTACATCAGCAGTTAATAAGGATAGATTAGGGTCAATCAAGGGAGTGGCATTCAAAATAAATAATAAACTGTCCTCAGAAAAGCAGCAGATATAATAAAGAGATTAAAGGAATATTTTCTGAAAGTAAAGCAGTCATATGAATATAAGGAGATATTCATATCTAATAAAGACAGATACACATTTAAAAGAGATATAAAAAGGAAAAGAATAAATAAGAAATATATTTCTGAATATTGTAGAGGATTAAATAACCTTCCTGATACCTTTGTTAACCTATCATTTCTGAAGCTTTTGAACAAAATAGGAAACTTTAAAGACTTAAATAATTCCGTTGATTCTTTTGTTAATCTATTGGAGTGGCTGCATCTGATCTTTAAGTCGTAGTTTCTTTCTCATGCATTTGTATTGTATAGTGTTAGTATTTGCCACGTAGGAGAATTAGTTATTAAATAAATTGGACTAAGTTGTATGTAAAAGATAACTATATTTATTTATTAGGTTATGTTATTTTGAGGAAGATTTACTTATCTATAATTCAGTAATAAATGGCCCTAATCTTATTAAATAGATATAAGAATGGACTAGAAAATAGGGAAGTAAGTCAATTATGCTTTTACTAAGGGATGTTTAGATCTTATTGATATTAATTGTATTTTGCTTCTTCATTTAACCATCCAACATTGACAACTATGTGTATCGCTACTAAGTCAAGTTGACAAAAGGCATGAAGGTACACACCTTTTTGTAAGTTTGATTATACAAATTTAAACTATGTTTATTTGATAAAATGTTAGAGAAATGTATTTCTTTAGTATCTCTTATATGTTTTATTTGCCACGTTTTAGCCTTCGTGGTAACATCTCGTCATATTTTAATATCTTGTAGACTTTTTATGTAGTTGGTTACTTAGAATAAAATATTGCTACAATTACTTGTGAATTATTGTGCCAGGGAATGAATTAGGTACATAATTAAAGTGAAAATGGTTATTTCGATAGGTTGCTTAGTAAAATATTATTTAACAAAAGATTTTAGCAGAATAAACATTATTGAATTAGGTATTTAATTTTGTTGTAGATAAATGAAATGTGTATTTAGTTAAAGTAAATCGATTTATATGGTTAATTAAGTTTTAGGGTTCACTAAAGGAGATAAGTGATTCTACATTTACATAGTTTCTTTTACTTGAAGGTTAAATGATAAAGTTATTTTTAAGTGAGGATAAATCCCAGGTTCATAGGTTAATTAATTTAAATGATACTGATTAAATGTTAAATGGTTTTAATTACTTTTTTTTGTTATCTAATGAGTCTGTGAATGATAATTATTTATCAAACTACTATGTGAAATAATCCATTAGTATGGTCACCTTAGTATTATAATAAAGTTGTAATTTATAGAATTGTCATCTTAGTATTACATTTTAAAGTTATAATTAGGATTCATATTAAACAGTTGATGGAGTTGGTTATCTTATAGATGATATAGTTATTTTAAATATAATTATTTGTAGTAAATACTCTCTTAATTAAATTAAGTGGATATGTTAAAATAAGTGATAAGAACGTTGAAATAATGCTTAAATTAAAGGAAGGTCTTTATGGTTATAATGTGTGAGTAAATGTGTTTTAAACAAAGTGTTTTGATTACTGGTTTAAGTGATATTTAATTGTTTTAAGTTGGGTGTTATTTATGGGATATTTATGGAGATGTCTCGATGGCCTGTTCATTGTAAGTGTTTTAAGATAGTGTTCTTCAAGGTTGAGGTGTTTGATGGTTTCCTTGTATGGAATTATGTGTGTAAAATGGGAACCCGTATTATTGTTCATGATGGTTTTATTTGTGTTTGGAAGAGTATGCTTGAGAATTAGTGTCTTATGGCTTATAACATTAGATTATATCTTCACTTCTCAATATTGTGTTGTCCTTAAATGTTGGAAATGATTGATCTTTAAAATAATATTCTTTTTAGATTGTTTCAAGTTACTTCTTATTGAACGAATGGATATATTGTATTTGAATTAGTGATTTTATGGATTGTTTTGATAAATCCTTTCAATGTGACTTTTCGTGAGTTGATTTTGAGTTAGGGACTTTCTCTCATTTAATTTACATTGCTATATGTTTTCTTTTGGTTCTTTACCCTAAGTGGTAAATCGGTTAATGTTATCTTTGTCGTGATTGATGGTTCTGCTTGAGTTGTTAATGAGTCAAATTGAAAAGTTCTTTGAGTTATGGGTATTCCGAGAGGAGAAAATAGAGGTTTCCCTTGGATGTCCGATTTAGTTCGTATCAAAGTTGTTGATGTTGTTTAAGGGAGTTGTTGATCATATTTTGATTGAAAATAGTTCTTCAAGGTTTTTCTTTTATTGTTGTCAGATTTTCATGGGGAAACCCTAGTGTAACTTTTTGAGAATCTTCCAGAGGCTTGTTTTTATGGTTGGTCAATGTTCTCTCTCTATGTGCCTTGATGTGGCAAGTGCCTTGATTTTTGGAATTTAAAAGGGTTGTACATGAATCATTGAGATTTTGAGTATGTATTTATGGCAAGATGGGTAATGCCTTGCATGCTTCTCTGTTGTGATCTAATGTACTTGTTATGTTGTACAACCCTTGGATTTGGTTTTTATGTTTTGAGTGTCTAGAGTGAGAGTGGCTCTAAGTAGGTGGTCGACACACAAAGGGGCGCTATGATAGCCCTCGTTAGAGTGAAATTAAAAAGTGATAATTTAAATAATTAATTAGGGGGTGGGTAGAATCACATTAAAAAGATAATTGATGCCTCGTCCGCTGTTTAGTGCTATCACAGGCTAAAGGGGATTGAGAAGGCCGTGGTTGGCAAGATCGTACCTTCTCTTCATGAAAGGTTAATGATTCCGCATGAGCAACCCTATGGGGTAGCACCTTGAGATAGGTAGTCTGGATAACCATAGATGGAGGCGGCTCCTAGTGCTCGGATTGTCTGGATAATTTGTCAGTAGACGGAGGCGGCACCTTGCGATAGTGGTAGTCTAGAGAATCCATGTTAAGCCATGCGATGACACTCTCCTCTAACACTCCTTCTTATGTTGCTTCTTTGGGAATCCTCTGGAAGTGGGTCTTTGTCTTGAATTGATGGATCATAGTTATTTGAAATGATTTATGGTTTTATCCTATTTTATCTTTGGTGCACTTTGTGGTCTTGGATGATCTCATTGATATTTGACTTATGACCTTGTACCCTTATGGTCCTGTGATATGATGTTATTGTGTTGGTTAACTGCAATTTGAAAATTATATTATGTTTATTTATTCGGCTTGATTTGGAAGTGTTTTATGATCTTCCTTTGGTTACTAGGTTACTGGTCATTGCTTTGATTTATGTGATGAGATTTATGACTCTTGGATGTGGTTGATTATGTCATTATAATTCCTGAGTGTTATGATACCTTTGTATGTTGTTGAGTTTTGTGGTGCCCTGATTGGATGTTCTTGGTTGAGGTCTCTTTCTTGTTAGCTCCTAGCACGGGGGCTGGGTCTTCAGACTCACATGGTCGGGTGGAATGTGCCAAACACCCCATTAGGTCCCCAGTCGAGGATTGAGAGGTGTGGATTGGTGTTGTTGTGGTGATTCCAGAGTTGTATCTATCTTGGAGCCAGTTTGGTACTATGTATTCATCTATTCATTTGTATCATGATTCTTGTTGTATGGTTTCCGTTCATGGTTGGAAACACTTTTGTATCATTGTACTTCTTAAACATTGTACTGTAATGTAATGTAATGTTAAACCTTGTGCGGAGATTGGCCATGGTGGTTGTTATTTAGGGTGTTGAATTAATCATGTATTTATGTACATAGATGGTTTCTTATTATTGATCATCATGTATGTGTTATATTTGTTAATGTTTACTTTGTTATGGATTATATTTTTTGGATTTTATTCTTTATTGCTATTGTATGGATCTAAGTTGCGTAATGACTCTTCGTGTACCCCAAAGGATGTATGTGTTAGTGAATTTACTTAAATGAAATTCATGTTATGACTTAATGTGTATTACATGTATGTTATGTTTACTTTAAAAAAAAAAATTATGCTATTATTATTGTTGTTGTCCCTTGGGGTTCGCACGGCGGGGCGTTACAAAAACTATGTATATTTTCAAACAAAAAGAAAACTATAGAATTAATTTAAGAACATATAGTTTATTTTCACAACTCAACATTATTTTCACCCAGCCAATCTGAAAGAATATCCATAGAGTAATTTACATAGAAAATCTTTTTAATTCCTTCAGTAACTTTCACTATTAAATAAATCTCTCTGTTCTAGGGTTTCATTTTTCTTTCACCAAATAATCTAATTATTTTCCTATTTTCTTAAATCAGAAGATCAGAGAGAGGGAGTAGATAAAATCTGGAGTCCTACGCCTATTCGAGAATCTGATGACACTTGTTCAATCTCGATGGCCTCTACGATGAGCTTCTAGTTCCTGCTTGAATCCATCTCTCCAGAATTTCATGCAGAATTCGAATCCAATACTTTATTCAGAAAACCTGCCCAACTTAATGCAAGCAAATGAAAGAAAGACCATTTTTTTCTCCAAAATTACAGAATAATTAACTTATGCAACTTCTATCTCAATAATCCCCTCTGTGTGAAAAACTTCCAAAATTCTTAATTAAATAAAGGATATTCTCCATTTCTTCCAAAAGCTCACAAAAATCCTCAATAAAAGAAATTTATTCTTTAAAAGCAAGCTTTTCAGTTAGATCTCAATTCTCATTCATTCTCACAACTTTTTCCTTCTTTTATTTATTTATTTTTCTATTTACAATATTTTTTTATTTTAATTTTTGCTTTTACCACTTTACTTGCACATCACATTATCTATTTAATTTAAATAATTTATTCTAATAATTATCTTCAACAAGATAATTAATTAAAATAAATAACACACAATTTAATATTTTAATTAACATTTAATAAAACACATGACCTTTTTTAAAATTAAATAAAACATTTAAATATTTAAATACAAATAAATCTAACATTAAAATAAATAATTATTACCAACATTTAATTAATTAATTCACAACTTATAAAATATCAACATCAATTAAATACGACAAAACAAAAACATGACCCATAAAGAACGACAACTACAAGAACGTACAAAACCATTCAAACAAGATGATCTGACATCATGGGATGGGATGACTTCATCGTCACCTCTGTTTCAACATTTAACCGTTGGGCTATTGGTGCTCGCCCTGTCCTGTTGAAGCAGGTGGAATCGAGACTCTGTACTTGCAAATCCTACATACAAATGAAGTCGTGTACATGTGCATACATATATATAAAATCAAAGCATTAAATCAAAGCATTGCATTGTGAGAAGGAATCGCAGCGTAACAGAGCACTCGCAAGCGAGTGATGCTACACTGTCCTTCATCACATCTATCCTAAAATTTATAATATAATTGATAAAATAACATTTTTAAACTAACAATTCATCTCATCACATAATTAATTAAATCTTTGCATCATAATATAATTCTGAAAATCAACTAATATAACCAACCATAATGTCATATGAAATAATCATGTCCATAATGAAATAATAGCATCATCTAATGTCTAATTAACTAAATCAAACAATAACAGTATCATCATAGTATCAAGGTATCAAACGAACACATAGAAAAATAATAAATCCAACCAGTAAGAGGAGGGGTACTACAAGAGAAGGTAAAACCCAGTGGGACAAAACCCCCCTACAATGTGATGTCATGCTGCAAAGAAGCACTGGAAGAACTCTGTAGAGTAACACTAGAACCGCAATCTGACAAGCAAGGAAAGATATCTCTGTCTATAATTGAAACCAAAACCAGAATCAAAATAATGTGACAGCAGACCCGATGCCACGAAAAACTCAAACACTCCAAACGGGAACAACCTTGGAATCTATGAAGCAGTAAGCAATTATTGAAAGGTGTATTACTGAAAACGAAGATCAAAGATGTAAGATGCACACTCCCAACTGCCAAAACATCCAAGTAATCACCAAACAACCCATCAAGCCAAATCTGGACTAACTAATAAACCTGGGACAGATACAAAAAAAGTGCATGGACAACAACATAGAGCTCCTCAATACCTTTCCAATGCCACAAATGAGGTGAAAATCAGAGATCGTGGCAAAAAGTTATGAGCTCAAAAGTCCAAAAACAACATCTGAATTCAAACAGAAATAAATAAACAACACTACTAGAAAGTGCTCGGAACCAACTTTCCAGCGATATCTCGTCTGCCCAATTTCGATACTGTATGCCCAAGTTATGGCCAAAAGAAAAAAACTTCTCTTTTAGGGAAAACTAGGGTTAGGAGGGGCAAGGAGGGGCCGGCCATACGGATGACATCAGCAAAAGCCGAGCATAAATTTGATGGCCATCTGATCGTCGGGGCAAAAAATTGACCCCCCTTTGGAAAAAAAAATTTCGTCGCCGAAAAAATCTGCATGTCGCCGGTATATTCTATAGTCCCCAGAATATTCCCTGGTGTGCTGGAATATTCCATCCGCTGGCTCAAACTGAGTGTAGGGCTCATGGTCACCCATATGACTGCATAGAGAGTTGGGAGGCCCGGTGGGGGCTAAACTCGTCGGCGGAGGTTGGGCGGCCTGGCGGTGTGAAGCGCTGGTGGCAGTGGCAGAAGGGTGGCCGCCCGGTCGCTGCTTGGTGGCTGCCGGGCTGTGGATCTGGTTAGAATTGGAAGTGCTGGCCGGTGGAGAAAAACATCAATTTTTTTAATTTTTTTTTGAAAATTTTGCCTCGAACTGCGTACTGGGGAGGCCGTACGGCCCCCCAGAGAAATTTTTTTTGCCTCCCAGATCAACTGCACCAAAATGGATGATTTGATAGGTGTTTTTAGGGTTTTGGGACGCTGTGAACACGATGGCGACGTCCATTTGAGCCCATTGTGTCCCAAAAAAATAGCTACCCCTAGATCTTTCAGAAAAGATACCTGTGGAAACCCTTGCACTTGAAACTCACAGAGAGGCCATATCTTCAGATCACGAACAAGCAGCTACAGGTCTGGAGCTCTGATACCATGTTAGAAAACCAAGATCACCTACATGCAAGATGGATACCTGTCACATGCAAAAGATATGAAGAACCAAAATATGCTCTGTAAACCTCTCAGTAAAAATGCATTAAGAGAATCAATTATTACAAAGTGATCAATCCTTATGAAGGAGATCAAGAAATCCTAAAAGGGAAACCCTAAAAGAAACCCTAGTGTGCACACTTAATAATAATTAATTAATTATTAATATTCCTAAGTTTAGCTTAAGTAATAAAGAGGAATAAGTGACTTAATTAATTAATCAATGTGATGTAATTAATTAAACATAATAACTTATTACTCTAACATTTTTTACCAATGCAATAGTGAGGTTGTCTAGGGCAACATAATAAACCAACTGGGCTAAAGGATTATCAACCACGCATGAAGCTTGTAATCTCATGTATGCACAATGAAATTGATCATTAAAGGAGTTTATTGGTTCATTGAACTCCCTTCAAATGGACATAAATTGTTGGTATAATTCTGAAGGGCTAACTAGGATCTTATATATATGCAAGGAGTTCTTCAATAGATCCAAAGAGGTGATGAATTTAGTTGGAAAGTTGATGCACCAGTAAAAGGATTCTTCCCCAAGGAATAAGGAAAGATTCAACAAGCCACATCCTTGTGATTTATTTGCATGCCTTTCAATTTTTTTTGAAAGATCTTGATATGTTCCTCCGCTATCCTTTGTGAATCACGAGGATGGAACTTAATCCTAAATCCCTCTAGATTTTTTGGCATGTCATGATAATCATTGAAGGACAATGGAGAAAGATTGTTACCTAGCTAAGCCATGAAGGGAGGTGGAGGTTGTACTTGTTATGCAATAATAACTTGGGGCTGCAAAGGAGTAGCAGTGTTTGAGGAAGCACCTTAGACTTCAAGGGCTAGGGTAGGTGCAGCACCCTGGTCATGGGAAATGGGTAGCTAGAATGCAACTTGGGGTGACCAAGAAGAAGTGGATGCTAGAAACTAATGAGGAGTATTGTGAGGGTGGATGGAGGAAAGAGGTGAGGATGGAGGTGAAGTGGATGGAGCGAATGTGGCTAATGAAGTTGATTCCCCTCTTTTGGCTTGCTTAGCCTTGGTTGGGGGAGGTAGCTCTTGGAATTCACCTTTATTGGGTGTAGATCTTAGCATTGTTTGGAATCTTTTAGTGGAGAATAAACCAATGAAATCTAGCTTAACAAAAGAAAGGCCCTCCTTCTAGTGCCAGTTCTATTGATGGGTGTTTTTGCACCTTATCAACACAAGTAGAACATGAATGCTCTACCTCTCTTGAAAGAAAACTTTCCACAAGCAAGTTGTAGAAAACTATCCCAAGGTCTCTCACATGTTAGGTAATGACTTGCAAAAAAAATTCAATGGATTGATGTGATCTATTGGTAATCACAAGGAGCATGGAAAATTGTTAAGTTGGAAGGAGATTGGATCTTTGAATGGAGTGTATAATATTTTGGGAATGATGTACAATTGCTGCAAGTTCAAGACAATAGTCTAAAACTCCACTTTTATCATCAGATTTGGCTTTACAATGATGCTAGAAATTTTCCTAAACTACTATTTCAAAGAAAGGTCAAAAGGGAAAAGGGAGTAGGAAGTTCCTAGACCTGCAACTGCTGATGAACAGTGATAATGGAGGATGCTATAGTGGACAACCTTCGTATAACTAAGTTCCACTTAACCAAAACACACAATATCATGAAACTAGTGCTATCTTCTAGGGTTTACATATTTTTTAGCTGTTCATTCACCATAAAGCATAAATGAAAGATGAAATTTAAGTCTAGTAAATAATTTATGTTTAGACTAGCTTAACACAGTTATTTATCATCAATAACTAGGAAAAATCATTAAAAAGGAAAGCATCAACACCGTAATATTCTCCAAAATCAGTGGACAATACCAACTAAGTTATGAAAACTACTTGAAAACACTAAGAACAACAAGCTAAAATAACTCAAATCTATCAAAATTGAGGAGAAGAATCATGCAACATGAGAGAAACTCAAGAATTCACCATAGGAAATGAAGTTTTATTAAAATTTATGTAGCATGTCATTACAACTCAGCTCTCTCCTTGAAAATTAGAGGAGACCCCCTATTTATAGTTTTCCAAAGCCCAAATGAATGGCTAGGATTGATTTACATTATATGTATTAGATTCATTAGAAGCTAGGGTTTCACCTACCCCAAAAATATATCATTATAAAATATATTGTCTTTTCCCTATTTTTATCCTATAGTGCCTTGTCACTGTAGCACTTTTTTTTTAGTGGTTTTCTCTTTTCGCTACAACTACACTGTTAGGAACTCATCATCAATGATAGGCTTTCCTTCATTTTTCTGGATAGTGGCATACTCTACAAATTTTCCCATCAGTGCCTAAAGTTTATTCCACTCAGTGATATCTGATTGAAGCACTTGGAAGGATAGTTTTTTGGATCTACCTATGATCAACTCCTAATTATTTTTAGACTTTGGTGTGGCCTTGATCATCTATTTTGACTAGACAAAGAATTAGGAAAAAAATACATTAAGTTTGGTATCAATGAATCTATGGTCCCTTTCTCCATTTTCTTGTGGAAATATGGCTTGATCTTCTCTAGATCGAGCTTGATAGTGGGCATATCGTAATCTGTCATGAGTTTTAGGTACTCCTCACTGTCTTTCATGTGTTCTTTGACCCATTCAAGGTTGAGATCTACTTCATGGAGATCCTTTCTAGGACATCCCTTTTATGGTCTAGGCCCATCTTACATGTCTCCACCAGCCAATGATCATACTTTACTAGGGCCAACTCCTTTTCCCATGTCCTTTTTGGGATTTTGAGGATGGCCTCGAGCTTAGGATATGTAATCCTATATAGTTCAGGGAAGTTATGAAAAATTCTCTCCATGCCCTCAATTTTCTTCTATACTTCCTAGAACTTATTGGCTATTCACAAAACATGATCAATACCCATATCACCATTGTATAAAACCCATATGAACCAATTTGAGGTAGCCTTGGTCTAATTCCTCATTTTCTCCATATTGAGATAGCAACTAGGGTGTAGAGGATGCAATCGAGGTTTCCTCCTCTAGGGACATCCACTATTGAATGTAGGAATTGAGGTTCACCACTTGTTCCTTCAACTCCTCTTTGGAGGATTGATATTTGCTCATTTGCTCAATTATCATGGCTAGTGATCCCTATAATTCATCTATTTTCTACTCCCTTATATTAGTGCCCAAGTTGATGGTTGAGATATTATAGTATACCCCATCTTTGTTGTTCATCACTGGGGTGGTGATCTACATTTTCCTCGATCCAGACACATCAACTATTATGTGGGAGTGGATCTTTGACTTCTTCTCTTTTCTTGGCTTCATTTGCACTTGTGCCAAGATAGCCTTAAGTTTGGTGTTTGGATCTATGAGAATGGGGGATTTCTTTTGTAGCTACTTCTACAACCAATTGGGAATTTGAGACTCCCCTTTTGATGATTCATGATCACCTTCCATTCTTTGTTTGATTTGGGGCTAAATTTTCCTCATGACTAGGGACTTCAAGCTCCATTCTTTCTTCTTCCTCATTTGAGTCTTGGATCATTATATCCTTTTCCTTATCTAGGTTAGCAGTGGCTATGTTTTCTTCAGTGACACCCTCTATTTGCAGTGCCTTCTCTACCTCTTGTTCAAGCTCCTTGTGATGTTCTTGCCTAGGGATCTTCAAGCTTTATTTTGTATTTCTCTTTTGTTTCAATCTCCTCCTCTCCCTTTTCTTTCTCGGGAGTTATTTCCTCTTCCTGAAAAGGGCCTTCATCTTGCCCAACCAATGGAGGGTCTTTTGTCATTTTTTCACTAGTGTCATCCCTTTCCTCAGAGGGCTACCTCTCATGTTCAATTTCTTTCCCAACATCTTTGAGTTGTTGGGACAATGCTTATTCGAATTATTGATCCAAGGTTTTCACTATGTACCTTTCATTGAGTGCCTCTGTATCCTCCTCTAAAGACTATGAATCATTTTCCTCTTCATAGGCCACCTCATATAAAGTTACATTTATTCCTCCTTTAGTGTATTCATAATAGTCATCCTTTGACTCTTCAGCTATCTCCTTGGTAACCTCCCTTTGGCTTGTCTCCAGTTCTTCTAATATTTGCATTATAGACTCCATTTTTGGTGGCTCTATTAGAG
>VDFB02090747.1:0-16557 GCA_007258455.2 Sequoia sempervirens
TCATTCTTCCATCACTCACACCTAAGAGGCTCATTTTGCTTGTAGTAGTCCAAAGAACAAAAACCAGGCATAACTTTTGAACTAGATGAGAACTCAAGAAACCCCAAGTAGTTTCAAATACCCATTTTAGCCCTCTAAAACATATCAAGAAATAGAATAAGGTTGTTTTGGAAATAATAGCTCTAAAAATGACTGTCTCACTGCCCCTTAAGCCAAATCAGGCCACTTTAACAAAGCAACACCATGAAACTCTTCACCTAATACATTAAATATGGTCCCAATGCTCTATACATGTTTCAAATGAATAGAAACAACAAATTTTAATAATGGAAACCCTTGAAAAGTCATTGAATCATCAAAACCCTTGTTAAGCCATTTTAGGCTAAGTTCCATGAGGGTTTATTGAAAATCAATACTCCCAACCTCTTTTCACACTAACAATGCCTCAAACAAATTTAAATGTATACACATTCTTATTCCACCATTACATGACCAACTCTAAAGGATTTTATACAAAACTTAGCATTTAGCCACCAATTTAAGCCAAAACTCACAAAAATTCAACTAGGGCAGCAATAATAATTATGCAAGATGACTTCCCTTGTATCTGGAAACACACCCAACATGAAAAAATCACTGAACTAACCCATTCCATTGATTTATAAATGCTTCCATTGGTGGAATGGTTGCTTATGCTTTTATTTGACTCTTAAACCCTTACAATGAGGGTTTCAGGATAGTCTACTAAAAAAATAACTCAAACAAACCTAAATCTCATTGAAATCATCCCAAATAAATTTTATTTAAAAGATAACTCACTATTCTATCAAATCCAATGAAGATTGTGATATGATGATTCTATATAGACCGTACAAAGCTTGCAAAAACAAGAAAATGTTGTATCTACAGAATAGGGTACTTTTATTCACAAAACCTCTTCAAAATATAATGTTCCAATGCTTTGCTCGCCTTCACAAGGATATTATAAATATGTTACAACAGTTAACATAACTTCCCCTTGATTTTCCAATGATCAAGCCTTCCCTTTTCAAAAGTGTCTATTCAACTTCTTACATTTTTTGCATTTTGCATTTTTGACAACAATTGCAAGATTTGAATTATTTGACAACTTAACTATAAGACCCCCTAGAAACCTAATCAAATGCTTCAAATACTTTAAAATAGTCCCAAATATGACCTATTTACAATCAAAACATGATGAAGACTCATATTTTACAAAATGGCCTCATGGAGGCATAAGATTGAAATGGTGCCATGCACCAAGAACAATGTCGTGTAAGACAAGAGCTTGACAAGATATACTAGAAACCCCAGGAACACTAGGTTTAGGGGGAGGAGATGATGGCTTGCTAATAGACTTAACCTTTCGGTTAGCTAGGAAGGATGAAAATACAACTGCTTCTAATAACTCAAAAACTTTATCAACAATCCCTTTCTTTTTATCTCCCCTTGTATATCTTTTAGAAGCCAGAGCTGAACAAACAATAATAAATTATAGAGTCGCCAAGTTTCACTTACTAATTGTTTCATGGAAGATTTTGTCTATTGTTCAACTGGTTTCTCTGGTTTACAAACTGATTTCTAGGAGCTTGTACTGGAGGGGCTCTAACTCTTCTAGCTACAAGTACAATATTCTCTACAAAAACAATCTCCTGAGCATTTTCAAAATGCATGGAATTTTCCCTTATGATTTTTCCAAGTTCTTCCTCCTCTAACACCTCATTAACCCTATGATATTGGAGATTGGTTCTTCTTTGTTGCCACATGAGCAACCAAAGACTAGTAACTATATCTTCTTAATCACCAACCAACCAGTCTACACCAGGCTGAAGAACAGGGGTGTTATGCTTTTGAAGGACCATAACTATCAATTAAAAACAACTCATAATGCATATATTCTTAGTTCACTCCTCAGTAGAGTCACCAAAAATTTGTTGGTTAACAAATTTTTCACCTAACTCTATATTCTTTTGCCCACGAAGGTGACAAATGTAACAATAGTTCAATCAATCATAATAGTGTTTTAGACTGATTCTCTACTTATTTTAAAAGGTGGCAACTACCTTCTTGAGATATTCAATGAATGATTTTTAAGTAATATCGCTTTTAACTAGAAAGCTTTGAAAGGCCTCCATATAACTTAAATAATGAAAACTTGAACTACCAAATCTCCAAAATTATACTAAGAAATCCTTACACATGCATCACCATAAAATTTTCATTCACAAATAAACATTCTGCGTAATGAAACTAATCAAACATCTATCATTCCAATAATAGATAATTCACTGGCAAAATACTCAACAAAAGTAGAATAAATCCACACACCATAACTCAAAGATTACGCATGCATGAACTTCACCATTTTCTTTCTATATTGAAATAACAAAAAAATAATAAAAATAGCAAAGTTTTGTTCTAATGAGTAAAACAAAGTTCACCCAAAAGATCCCATAGCCAAGCGTCAACCCCCATATTTAAAGATTACATATTGTCTTGATAACAATTTCTTGAAGACAACCATTATAGAAATTAAAATAAAAAGTCTTTAAAGTATCAAGAGAGCCAAATTAAAGAAAATAAGATAACAACTAAAACTAATCAGTGGTCCCAACTCCGACTCCTCCGCTTCCAATTATTTCCACCTCTTCCTACTCCAACAATACCTCCTATGCCTTTACTCTTTGTCTATATTCCGGTACTTGGTAACAATTGCAGTGATGTTCTTGCTACCTAGAGTCGTGGTGATTTCTAGCCTCATTCTCCACCTTGAATGTGCACAGTCTGATTCAACAATCATTTCATAATTGTTATCACTTTCGGCCTTGAATGTACTCATATAGACCTATAAATTACTCAATTTTTTGAATGAGTTTGATGTGGCTGGATAGGATTACCTATCTCCTTATGAAACACCTCTTTATATTGCTTTGTTATGTCTGCAACATTTCGTACCTTCTCATTAAACTCATTAGTGAGATCCACATCAAGGGCATTAAAATTTTCCTTAATTTTCACCAACATTTCAAAATATTTTTCTAACACTTTGTTGATTTCCTTGATATAATCTTCATATATTGACAATTTCCAATCCAAGGAATCAAACCAATTAGGATCAATTTATTTGGGGTCATCTACCAATTTTTCCTTTATTAACACAATGTGCTCCATGGATAGTAATTTTGTAATTTCTGTTGAAAGCACATATGTGCTACTATGTTCTCTCTTGATCTACTAGAGTTCATCTACTAATTATTTCCTTTTATCAGATACATTAACATAAAATTGCTAAAATTTGTGAATGTAGAAGAGGTAATCTTGATAAATCCCTTCTATCCACTCTCTGGAAACTTTAGCATATCAAAAAAAATTCTTGACCCTTTGCATAGTTCAGAATCAGTACCTTGAATATTTGAGCTTGAGGCTTCCTCAGGGGTTGGAGTCACAATTGATGAAATAAAATTTCTCAAATAAAGAATATGAGATTGCAATTGAAGGTTCTCTTTTTTATGTTCTTTTTCCCTTTTGATTAATGCATTAATAGAGTAATCAACATGATATACATCACCTTCAAAATTAGATGGCCTCATATCAATGTGAGTAACCTTGTAGTCAGCCTTTATTATCTCATTTTCATTTAGATCCTGTTGAGGTTCCAAGTTGACCCACAACATGCAGGTAAGATAAAAGTAAAAGTATCTCACCTCTCCTGAAAGAGACAGTCAATAATCAAATTGATCACCTCCCAAGGTCTTTGATGTTGGTTCACAATGTTGTTGTTTCACAAAGTGGTCAATATGGCTGTAATATTCAAGGGGCCTACTGGTTTTGAGCTTATGGATTGTTGCAAGATCAAACATCTAACTAAACCTACTTTAACCAGGGGTTTTTAAAGAAATAGAAAAAGATAGATCAAGGTTTTTTAGACTGAAAAGAATGTTGATTCATTCAACTAATCAAACTTGTGATCTTCCAAGGAATTCCTAAACTAGAATTGCAAAACAAAATTAACTTGTAATTAATACAAATTTTCATTCATTCACAATGCAAACTTTAATAGTAGATTGCAAATCATCATTCAAACAAAACATAAGATAAAATTTCGTTCCTTGAAAGCTTTTCAAATCAAATGATTAACCCAAAATGAATACCATTCTAGTGCATAATATAAAGTAGGTTTAAATATGGTTGCTCCTACTATCAATGAAATAGATAAGCAACATTTATAGATTTGGCAAGATCACCAGTGTACAGAAACCCATGTCTTCAAATTATCTCCATCTATGCTAAGAAAATCAAGAAGATACATCACCTCCTCCTGTTGAACTGCAAAAAAATGTCTAACTTATTTTGAAACCCTAACCTGATTTCTTGATATCTCATCCTCTACCTTTCTGCCTCTACTCTCTAACTGATCCGCTAACTTTTTTTTGACCTTTCTAACCCTTACAAAAGAGGCGAAACACCATATTTATAAAACGTGTCAAATGCGTCGGCCCAGTTTAGGGCTTACAATAAGTCGATCACAGAGCAAGTTGACCCTAGAAGAATTTGAAACAAAGTCAAATGTGCATTAAATGCATGAGCGCTGACCAGATTGGCATAGGATCTCCTACATAACTCAGACCAAAACGTGTGAAGAAGAGGCAAAGCAAAACAATGAGGAAGCACGACTTTCAATGCAACTTTGCATTAACTACTCCCCCCACTTCACCCATACCTTGCTCCATTCTAGCCTTCGTCATCAAGAACATCCTTTGCAAGTTGTCCGCAAGTGGCATAGGCAAAACCCTAGTTCTCCATTCAATAGCATTAATATCATTCTTCAGCTGCCCCATCGTTTTGTCCCAGTCTCTCTTGTTGGATTGATATTCATTAATGATTGCACTGCAGGTCACTACATCATCCAGCTGGTGCCCAGTTACTGTATCCCATGATGGCCTTAGTCTTTTGTAGCAGGGTGTTCATATTGGTAGCTGAAACCTCGAACCAGACTGATGTCATCTTGCCATTAGGAATCCTACTCATTTCGTCCAACTTCATTCTTTTTTTTGCTTTAGAGATGGATGATCCCTTTGTGTCCTTTAGCCTCTCCAGCAACCATCATCTTGCCAGACTCAACCTACATTCATCAAACACCAATGTGAGAATCCGAATGTTGAAAACATTTTCATCCCAGTGTTAGCTTAAAATCATGATAAAACCATTACATTAGCTATTAAGCATCAACATTGAGAAGTTTGGGATTTCGAGCCAACCAGGGAAAACCAGCCTAGGAGGAATTTCAAAAAATTCTGAACCAAGTGGATTCTCCCAATGAGGCACCAATATCATCATTAGATTCATCAGATTATCAATTTTATCCAATTTCTTAAATTCCACAAAGCATAGCAGAGAATTCAGAAAAAATCCGATTGGACCGAAATTTCGCGAAGAGTGCAAAACTCTGAACACCAACACATTTATGGGAAGATGAAGGAATCCAGGAAAATCCGACAGGGCAAGAAAATCCTGAGGTCGACAAAAAACCCAAAAATCGACGATCCAATATGAACTCGCTCAAATTGACCAAAGGTCACAAATTTGATGACCCTGGGCACGGAAATCATTCAACATGAGCCTCCTACAGATCTTCTTCGAATCCTAGGCTCAAATGAAAGTAGATCAAGACAAAATGGCGACGCCCTAGGCATGAAACCCTAGATTTAAACCACGAATGCACAAGCCAAGCCATGAAATGCCCAAACACATAGGAATTCAAACTCTAAAGAAGACCATAACATTTTAAAGCACAACAAGATTGAACATCTCAACTCAGGAGAACACAAATGTTAAAGCAAAATGGCATAAAGCTCCAAAAATCAATCAAGTTCAGAAACCCGACGGCAAGGTAGAAATTCAAAAAAATCTGGCCTAGGTGGAATTCTGCGAAGGCCATAAATCTCTGAACTGTAGTGTAAGACAGGCCGAGCCGAACTTCAAGTGCAATCCAGGAAAATTCAGAAGGGGCAGAAAATCCCATACTGGCTCAAAAACCCGAACAACAACATTGAAACCGGAGTTTGAAAGAAATCCGGGAAGGGAAAAACACAAAGAGCGAAATCAAAAGAGAGTCCCATTTTAATCAAATTTAAAAAATGGGGTGGTTATGCAAGGCATAACAGATCCTTTATAGGATCAACAATTTCTAATAGTTGATGCTTACAAGTGGAATTGGTGACAATCCATGACATCCTCTTGGCCTTTTTGGGCTTTTGGTGACCTTGCAGCAGCATGGCAACTGTATCTACTTCAACTTTCATTGCAAGAATATTCTTCCTTTTCTTCTCTATTGCTTTTTTTAACCATGATGGGGAAGATGCCACTAGTCCAGTGTCTTTGCTTTCAACATTTACATTTTCTACTTTTTCTATTGATTGAACAGAAACAATGGTATCTCGCATTTGTGAAGGAGGAACTTCAAAGAATGCGGGAAAAGAATTATCTTCAATTATATGTTGAAAAATGCCCTCAAAGTCTATAGGAACTGGATTTTCTTGACTAACCTTTTTCTTAGGCACCGAGGGTACACTATCATGTTCACAAATTGATTTCAGCTTGGCCCCTGTGTCTTCTATCTTTTCGCCATCTCCTTCTAAATGTGAGCCAGTGCCATATGGCCTAATTGACTACTTTCCAGCCAATACATTTATGCTAGAGGTCTGCACAGTCCCTTCTTCTTTTATCTGTGAAGTTCTTTGCTCATGGGGAGAACCCGCACTTTGGTACCATTTTCCATTTAACTAGTTTGAAGTTCTTCTCAAAATAGGGGCAAAACGAATCATTAAATCTAAAACTTCATCCTCAAACCAATCAATTTTGTACAAGGGTTTAGTAGCAGAGGTCCAATATTTGGGATCAATGATCACCGAGTCTTCCTCCACATCTTCTAGGATATTAAAGAAGATACAAAAAGTTTGTATCTGCTTTAAGGTCAATCTCATAAAATTTTTCCTATACTCCTTGCCATCATCTATACATTCTTCCCAAAAATACTCAATATTAGGGCGATGTTCATAACTACCAGCTCCATACAATTTTTTTTTAACATAACCCTTGCTATCAAAATTAGCTCTCATGGGAAAAAACTGAAAATTGAATTCATTCAAGGATTTTTGCACACCTCTAGCAATATTATTACTTTTGCAAGAAAATGAAGGCATGGACAATGGAAAAGCATACCTCTTCTTTCCCATGTTTGAATATTTAACATTTACAAAAGCCATTTGTTGAAAAACTTCAAGAAAAACCAGGAAATAACTAGGATAACGAGGCAACTTCAATGGAGCCTTCTCAAAACCCCCAATCCTGAGATAAGTAAATCTATTGCACTAAATGTAAAAACTTCCAAATCTCATCACCAAAGTAGCTACTTTAGGTGAAACATGAAGCCCAGGATTTCCATCCAATCTTCTTACAACTTCCATCAAGAATGCGTCATTGACGCGATAGTAATCCCTCATTCCAGCCTGTTTAGTGAGTTGTGGGAAACTTCTATACACAGGTGTATCTAGCATCAGAGACCCTTGTGGTTCCAACCCAGCCCAAACAACTTCCTGACTAGCTAAAATGTAAAGGAGATATGAGCACATATTGAAGGCAACAGTCTACTGAAAATTTATCAATTGCTCATTCAAGTGATAACAAATAATTTTAGCCTAGTCAATCAATTTATCTTCACTACAAATCACCAAAATAAAATGGCACATCCAAAATTTAGAAGAGTCCAAGTATGCATTTCCAACTACACGATGCAACAAGGTGATAGCATTTGAAATTTCATCCTTAAAATGAACCCTTTTAAGTTTCGAGGGCAATTGAGACTTACCCTTTTTTTCAGACTTCAACCAATTCTTCACAATGGAATTTTTACACCATTCCTCATTCATTCTGAAAAACTTGTCATCAACAACTATAAAAATTTCCTCTACAGTTTCCCTATCTGGAATGCTTAATGTGCCAGAAATGACTTCAAGAGTAATTCTTGCAACGCCTGACCCGTCCATAGCTCTAATTTCCTGAGTCTCTAGAATGTAGCCCCTACACACGCAATCACTAGGTCAATGCTTTCTATAGCCTCAGGAAATCCTCCCGCATGCACCAAATCACTCTATAGAATTTTATCTTCTAGTGGCATTCTCTTACTTTTCTCTAGGCGCACCCAAAAATCCTTCAAATTGAGGTGTGCAATTTCAGTGTCCCTCATGCCATACTAGTGATTTTGAACCCCACTCTACATGAGCGCAAATCTATGGAGGTAGAATGCTTGCACTTTGAGAAGAATTGGAAAAGGATGAGAATGAAGGCCAAAAGACTTAGTAAATATTTTTTCCACCCAACTTATGTCATTATTTTGATAGGAGGTGCATTTAATGCGACATTCAATTTCATTCCTTGAAAAGATGGCCTTTAAACTTGCATGTTTTTTTTTGAAATCCCTGAAAAGAAAACTCAAGGTTAGTTTGTATATAGCATTCAATGAGATGGGGGTGCCTTTGACAACCATGATAAGTCTATAATATCGTGTGGTCACAGAAACTTGGAACTTTAGAACCAAAGTCGGGAGTTTTGAAGTTTTGAGAACCTCTGAGCCACCAACTTCAAAGATGACCAACAAAGACTTGCAACCCAAAAAAATGAACCAAGTCAGGAAATCAGGAAGTTATGAAAGTTTAGAACTCGGTGACAAGGTTATAAAACTCAGAGGACTAGCGACTAGGGTTAGGAAAAGCACAAAAACTATGACTTTGAGCATTTGCCAAGAGAAATAAACAGCAAGGCATTGAAAATGAATGAGGTAAAAGACGTGAAAGACCTAAGGAGTGGAAGTTTAAAATTGTTGATACTAGTTTAAAAGTTTTGGCTAACACTAGTAAACCCTAATTTCGTCCAAGAGAAAACAAAATTCATTTTTGGACATGTTATACATCCTCTGGGCCTGCACAATACCTTTCTAGAAAGCTCTCAAAAAACCCATCACAAATTTGCCACTCAATTCGCCATCAGATCAATTGCTCTCTCATCTAACTTCTATCATCATGCAAACAAACTCCTTTGCTAGATTTTCTCTTTTGACATCAATGACAACTATATGCTAACAATTTCCCCCTTTGGCATTGATGGAAAAACTATAACTGCTCATCTAGGTACCATTGAAGCTCTGCACCATCGATTATTTACACTGTAACACAAAAACTCCCCCTATGACATACATCTCATCTCTTCTTAATAAGCTTCTATTTTGCGTCACATTTCCCCCCCTTTGAAATCAATGGAAAAGGGTACACTCCCCCTGAGGAAAAGCTCTAATTTTGACAAACTCTGCAACCATCAAGTCGTTAGAAATTTGTAAAACAAGATTTTACATGACTTGATCACACTATTCCTAACCAGGGTTAAATAAATGATCAATGAAGCTCCCCCTGGATATATGCCCTATCATTGATGTTTAGTGATATTATGTGGGAGAAACTACTCCCAACTTCAGCCTCAAGTATTCAAACTGCTCTGTAGGAAGAGGCTTTGTAAATATATCAGGCTCTACTTGTTCCTTGGTAGGAACATACTCTATGCTAACTTCCTTATCTACAACCTTTTTTCTAATGAAGTGATGATTGATATATGCTTTGTTCTAGAGTGCATCACTAGATTCTTTAAGATATTAATGGCACTTGAGTTGTCACAAATAATCAAAATAGGCTCATTATACTCTGCCTTGATGTCCTTTAATGTCTGCTTCATCCAAAGGACTAGGGAAACACGTAGCTGTTGCAACATATTCTGCTTCTATAATAGAAAGGGTGACAAAATCTTGCTTTTTACTCATCCAAGAAACTAGTCTATTTCCCAAAAAGAAGGCTCCTACACTAGTACTCTTTGTCATCCACACTTCCTACCCAATCTGCATTTGTGTATGTTGTTAGAGTGAAATATTTGCATTTGGGATACCATAAACCATAGTCAATAGTACTTTTGATGTATCTAAAGATTATCTTTACTATATTGACATGTGATTCTTTTGGTCCTGCCTGAAATCTATCTACCATACAAACTGCTTGCATTATATTAGGCCTAGATGTAGTTATATATAGCAAACTTCCAATCATTGATCTATACAAAATCTAATTTGCATCAAGTGACTCATCCAATTTACTCAACTTGCATCCATTAATCATGGGAGTATTGACTAGTTTACAATCCTCCATGCCAAATTTTTTAAGAATTTCCTTTGCATACTTGGTTTGTGATATAAATATACCTTTATCAATTTGTGAAATTTGCAAACCAAGAAAAAAATTGAGTTCTCCTACCATGGATGTTTCAAATTCCTCTTGCATGTGAGTAGAAAATATCTTACACATTCTATCATGGCTACCACCAAATATAATGTCATCTACGTATACTACTACAACAATCATGTGCTCACCTTTAGATTTGAAATACAAATTGCTATCAACACAACCTTTCTTGAATCCTTATTGTTGCAAGAAGTGATCCAACCTTGAATACCAAGCCCTTGGTGCCTATTTTAAACCATATAATTATTTTCTCAATCTGCAAACATAATCATCATCCTTTGACAACTTAAAGCCTTCTAGCTACTCAATGTATACTTCCTCTTCAAGGTTTCCATTTAAAAATGCAGATTTGAAATCCATTTGATATACTTTAAAACCTTTATACACAAAAAATGCAAGAAACATCCTAATAGCTTCTAATCTTGCAATTGGAGCAAATGTTTCTTCAAAATCAATACCTTCTACTAGAGCATATCCTTTGCACACTAACCTGGCTTTGTTTCTAATCATGACTCCATCTTCATTCATCTTATTTTTGAATACCCATTTGGTGCTTGTTATATTCTTGCTTGATGGTCTAGGAACCAATTCCCATGTTTTGTTCTTTTCAATCTGTTTGAGTTCCTCTTCCATAGCTTTTATCCAACTTTCCTCTTTATTGGCTTCATCAAAGCTTCTTGGTTCAATCTGTTATAAGAGTGAAAAGTTCACTTGTTCCTTGTTCTTTGCAAGCCTTCTTCTAGTCTGTACACCTTCATTCTTATCACCAATTATTTGATCTATAAGATGATCTTTTTGCACATATTTTGTAGGTGCTCGTTCAACCACTTCTTCATTCTCTTCTTCTTTTTCTTCTTCTTCTTATTCTTCTATTGCACATATGTCATCCTTATCTGACTCAACTTCAAGATTATTTATGTTAGGCTTACCTTGATTTTTACTTTCATTGACCCTGATATGTACACTCTCTACAATTCTATGCAATATCTTATTATGACAATTATAAGCTTTGCTTTGGATGGAATACCCCAAAAATATCCCTTCATCACATCTTGAATCAAAACTTCCTAAATCTTCATCTTCTCTTTTAATATAGTATTTACTACCAAATACTTTGAAATGCTTGACTGATGTAAGCCTGCCAAACCACAGTTCATATGGCATTCTACCACTTTTAAATCTAATGAGTGCTCTGTTATGCATGTATACAATAGTTTGTACTACTTTCCAAAATGTATCTGTCAAGTTTTCCACATTCAACATGGCTCTAGCCATCTGCTTTACAATCCTATTTCTTCTCTCTACCATGCCATTTTGTTGTGGTGTTCTTGGGGCTGAGTATTGGAGTTTGATTCCATGATCTTCACAATATTCCATGAGTTCACTTGACATAAATTATCCACCTCTGTTTGATCTAAGACATTTGATTCTTCTCCCTATATCATTTTCTACAAGATTCTTATAACCTTTAAATGCTTCAGACACCTCAGCCTTCTCCTTAAAAAATGTGACATATGTCATTGTGGTATAATCATCAATCAACAACATGAGATATCTTTCTCCTTGAGACGCCCTTGTCCTCATTGAACCACATAGATCATTATGAATTATCTCCAAGGGTTTTGTAGTTGAATAATCCTTTGTAGGAAACTTAAACTTTGTTTGCTTTTCTTGCTGGCAGCCTTGGCAGAAGGTATTATTAGGCTTTGCAATCTTAGGCATATTTCTAACTAATCCTTTTGAACTTATCTTTACCAAGTTGTCAAAGTTTACATGTCGCAATCTTTTATGCCACAACCAACTCTCATCTCCTTGGCTAATTAGATATGTTTGGCCTTCCACTTCATATATATTATAGAGACTACTATCAGTCCTTATCCCTTGATGAATTGTTTTACCATTCATTCTTATCTTGCAACCTTCATAATTAAATATAATTTTGTATCCATTATCACACATTTGGTTGACACTAAGAAGATTATTTTTTAGACCTTCCACATAGAGCACATCTTTAATTTTTTTTTTCCATCTATGCTCATAATTCATTTACCATGAATCTTAACAACAATATTATCACCTAGGCTTAATGAGCCTCCTTTTCTCATTTCAAGTTTAATGAATTTCTTTTTATCTCTAATAATGTGCTTGGAGATGCCACTATCAATTACCCATAGATCTTGTTTCCTTTGCATGCAACAAGGAAAAATTTAAGAAGCCCCCCCCACCTTGGCGAAGGTGTAAAATCCTGACAAATCTTGTATACTTCCCAATAAAAATATTAATTTTAGTGGGAATTTTTTTTGTTTTTTGTGAAAAAAATATCCATTGGAAAATCTTTTCTAATTGCTAGAAGTTTGTGGAAAATCTTAGTGAATTGCAATTTTTTTTAAACCACTAAAATATTTTCATTGGCGATTAAAATCTATTTTCAAACCAGAAAATATTTCCATTGCCGAATTAACCTGTTTTCAAAACAGAAAAATAATTTTGTTGGCAATTAATTTTTTTCAAACTAAAAATAAATTGTTGTCAAATTACAACCTATTTTCAAATGATTAAGAAAAACATTGGCCGAATTAAACATAATATCAAACTAATAAAAAAAATTCAGTGGCGAAATGTCAGTGCAAATCAATATAACCATGACTGTTTGATGAATTTTTGATGGACGGTTGTAGTTGCATTCCAGAAGTAAATCTCTGAAGCACTAGACTTGTGAATTGAAAACTCCGGAATAACACTAGAACTATTAGATGCAGACACGTGGCAAGATCAAGGCTCATCGCTTATCATGGTAATGAACACGATGGGTTGAAGGATTTTGGCGATGAGCAATACAAGAACTTAAGTGGCAGAAATATGCACATGCATAAAGTTTGTTTTAAAAGAGGGACTACCTAGGAAGAACATAGGACCGGGGATTAAATACTTAAGAATGTTTTACACAAAGGATGTAAAAGCCAAACAAGGCTGAATTATCAACCTTATAAAATAATTTATAATACAATCCCCAGACCAAAGTAATGAAGGAAATATGTGTGAAGGATATTCCATATCTGTAGCCCGATGTCAGTGCAAATCAATATAACCACGACCATTTGATGAATTTTTGATGGACGACTGTTGTTGCATTTCAAAAGTAAATCTTTGAAGCACTAGACTTGCAAATTGAAACCTCTGGAATAACAGTAGAACTGTTAGATGCAGACACGTGGAGAGATCAAGGCTCATCGCTCATTCTCTCTATTCAATGCCTCGATGTACTACATTTCATTTAATTGAAATTCTCAATCTTTTTGAAGAAAATGTGGTAGTCGTACTATGTGTGGTGATTAATGCCATATGAACATTTAAAGTGATTGATTGGATAACTCATAACTTTAATGAAATAAAATTTGTAATGATTTATATCATTTGAGTGACACTGGAGTCTGGCAATTTTGATAGCTTTTTAGCTTGAGGTACAGTTTTCATGTAGCCAGACGTTAATCAAATTAAACATTTTAATTGTACATGTAAGGCTTAAGTTACATGAATTGATTAAGTTGGTTTTTTGGTTTGCATGAATCAGGCTGGTAGCAATATTGGTGGCCCATACATAGGGATAGTGATAGTGGATAGTGTTATAAGGGTTTTCATTTTTCTAGGTTAATAAGGATTCAGGAAGAAGATGTGGTATTATTGGAGATACTCTAAATTCTCTTGTCTCTAGTTATGTAGTTACAGAGTAAAAGAAAAATTTCCTTCAAGTTTAGAATGGGTGGAATTGGAAAGAAGTTGATTTGGTTGACCTGACTTCTCAGACATGTTTTGAACCAAGATGAGGAGCTCTGATGGAGATAAGTGCTATCATGATGCATGGAGGCTACAGGTAGAATATGGGAGAAATTTTACTACCCCTCATCTTCTGCATGACTCTGGTTCTCAAAGGGGATAAGTACATTTTGTATCTTCATAGCTCCCGGTTCCCCAACATTGTTGGTCGGGCGAGTCCCTTGTGTTTATTTTCAGAGCCACATTTGTATTACATTGTCACCAACAGAAGCTTTGGAATTATGCATTTATGTTTCATGTCACATTTGCATTACATTGTCACCAACAAAAGATTTGAAATTGGAATCAATTTGTAATCCATTGTCATGAGCAACAACTTGGAATAAATTGTGTCTATGTAAAGTGACATATGTTATTTATACAAAATAGGAGCTCGCCTACTCTACAGCTACTCATCTTTAAAAATATATGTAATAATGTGACATTGTAACTCAATTGTAATAAAATAAATGATTGTGTTGTGTTAATATTTGTTTTGTTGGATGTTGTGGTTGTGTTTTTGATATGTGGTTTTCATTGATGTCAACACTATTAGCACTATTGTATTGAAGGCTGCATATGTCGAGGATATTGAGAAAATTGTTAAAGGAAGAGTTGTAGGTTTCCAGTGGAACAGTGAAGGTCATGAAGGTGTTGTGTTCTATACGTTAAAGATCAGTTGTTGTGGACTAAAGGGTTTATTGCTGAGAATATATAGATCAGCTATTGGAAGTTTCAGAGGTCTACATGAAGATTTGATTGTGCTATGAACAATTGTGTTCTGACAGTATTTTTGTGGGTTATGTCAGTGTTCCTAATTGAATTTTATGTGATTATGGTAATTTCATTTGCTGCGGATGATTCTCTGTTAGTTCTTGTTGTTTGTGGTTGCTTCTAGATCATTCTTTATCCTTGTTGTATGTCAGTGTTGATCAGTGTGCTTGTGGTCAAATATTTTTCTTGTGCATGTTTGGGTTTTCATGTTCCTGGCCAACATGAAGGTGGTAACGTGTTGTGGATCCTTGGAGATTGAAATTTGAATGTTTGGTGCGCTCGTGGATATTTTTTTGTGTCATAACATAGTATTGGCCAATGGTGTTTGATTCGCATTGAAGATTTATTTGTTAATTTGGGCTAACATTGTAATTATGTTTTATATTTTCTAGCTGAAAAAGTGGTTGATGTAATTCCATGATGCGGATATATAAGAGTGGTTGCTTGTGCGAAATTGGTGTGTGTGAAGTGTGAGAAAAGCTAGAGATAGTGAAAGTGTGCGATCATTGATCTATTCATTTGAATGCTGAGCAGAGTGAGAGTGAAGAGTGAAGAATTTATTTTATGCTTAACTAGAACTATAATTAGGCTTGTGTAGAAGCTATTTACTCAGTTCATACCCTTCGGATTTAATCTGATTTTTTGTGTATTGTTGGGTAGTGATCCCTTTTGTATATTTGAGCATTGAGATCTAGGTAGTGTGCTTGAATGCATGTGCATTCCCATTATTATTTTCATTATACTTTTAATAGGGTATAATATTGTGGACTAACATCCACCGTGGTTTTTCCCTAAAAGGGTTTACATGTAAAAATCTTGGTGTTCTCTGTATTTTTGATGTGTTGATTGTTTATGGTTTATTTTTCATTCATCAGATCTGAGATTAAGATAAGAAAAGTCTAAAAAATTTAATATTATGTGACAACTGATTTACCCCCCTCTTAGTTGTCTATTCTTGTTTTTCCAACAATTAGTATCAGAGCAGGTTCCTCTGAAGAAGTTTAAAAGCTTGAGGTGATTTGTGATGACATCATACAAGAAGGACAATCCTAGATTCGATGGAACAAACTACTCATTGTGGAAAGCTATGATGGAATGCCATTTAAGGTGTATTGGAGAACCCTTCTAGAAGATTACAAAGAATCCATATGTTATTCCTCAGAATGGTCCTTCCACTACTGATGAGATTAAAGAAGCTAAGAATAATGTCAGGGCTATGCAAGCTTTGTTGAGTGCTCTAACAGATTCAAACATGACAAATGTGATAGGTTTGAAGACAACTCATGAGATATGGATGAAGCTGGAAACTTTGTATGGAAGGAGATGTACACATGTGAGATGGCTAAGTTACATAATTTTGAAGGCAAGTATGAGAATTTGAGATGGGTGAGATGAAATATTTCTTCTTTTATCACGAGTAAATGAAATAGTGATGGGTATTATATGTGTTGGTGGAACTTTGGAAGAGGAAGAAATTATGGGTAAGGTGCTCAGACCATTTCCTACCTCCTACAAAGAAAAGGATCATGCTATTGAAGAATTCAGATCATTGAGGAATGTGACAAGAGATACACTAATTGGAAAACTTGATGCCTTTACAGGTTAAGTGAAT
>VDFB02090748.1:0-16304 GCA_007258455.2 Sequoia sempervirens
ACCCCTAAGCTACAGGGGCGCAATTCACCATCTGAAGAGGCTCTTATGATGTAAACTCTCCCTATAAGCTCATCTTTTGGCTCTGACTGCTGGAGCTCTGGGACTCGGATGACTGCATTCGATAGCTCGTCGGACAGGCAGACTAGTCGTGAAGAGATTAATTGCATCAACCATCAAGAATACCAAGATCTAACCTTCCATTAAGAGGTGCGCCCTTAAGCTACAGGGGCGCAAAAGCTGGAAAGTGACAAGCTTCTGCAAACTGCAACTTTGGAATCTTCAACTTCTGTCGCCAGTTACCGGAGTTACGAGTCTCGGATAGCCTCGCAGGATAGCTCATCGGATAGGAAGACTAATTCTGAAGAGATTGATTGTATGCTTGAGCATTTACCACAAAATTCAGGCCTTCAAAAAGAAGGGCGCCCCTGGGCTACAGGGGCGCAATTCTGCTTTTCCTTGAGAAATCTTCAGAAATTGGCAATTGAAATCATCATTTTAGCCACTGAAATGACCATTAAAAGTATTAGTGTCGTCGTGAAATGTTCCTCCACCATGAAATGCTTCGCTCTTGAGTCTCTGATACAGGTTCTGATCAATGGATACTGCCTTTGACTGACAAAACATTAACAAAACTCCATGCTTGATATTGCTCAAAAACTGTATTTTACATCATTTTAACAAGGTTAAGACTATTTTATGCAAAATGCCTTGATGAAGCAAAAAATTTGGTTTGGGTACAACAATAAGGAAATATTTGGGACTTGAAGAAGAGGAACTTTATGGACCCAAGAGGGTTACGAAGTTCAAACAAATCAGATGGAAGGAATTTGAGGGATCTACTTGTAGTAGCATGGATTTCTTGAAGGGAGTGCATGTGGAAAACACATTACAAGTCGGTTGATAATGAAGATATTGTCTTTATTATTTCCCTACAACAAAGCATATTATTGACATAATTACCAAACCACTTGGTAATGATAAGTTTGTCAAGTTTATAGATATACTGGGAATTGTATGTGGTTTAGTCATTAAGATTAGAAGGGAAATGGGAGAGGAGTGGTGGTGATGGGTTATTATATTAGTTAAGTAATCTCAAGCATAATTGTTGTATGGTTGTGAGTTGTTTGCAATGTAGTTTTGCTTCTGCTATCATTGACAATTTGTTGCATGTAAGTTGTCTGGTTGATATCGTTCCTCAATTGTAGAGGTTGTAGTTTCATTATTTGGGCTTATATAATAAGCCACTTTGCAATGCAATTCTTATGGCTTGTGTGATCAATTTCTATTTTGGGGGGGAATCTGGGAAAAACTTTGAACTTAAATTTGAGGGGTCAAATGAAGAAATGAAAAAAAAATTGAAGTACACCTCTTGACAATATTCCATAAGAATTTTATATCTATAAATGGCTTTTGAAGTTTTCTTGTACTTCACAGAATTAGATTTTTGTAAAAGCCTTAATGTTGCAATTACTCCCAAATGGTGAAGACATGGAATGAAAAATTTGAACTATAGCTGCTTTATGATGCACCTTACCTATTGTAAAAGGTCAACATCAGCCAGTTCTGGTTAAACAACAGTCGGATGATTCATTCAACAGTCTGGTCAACATGAGATGAAATTCTACCCCACAGGCCACTATGCTTACTTCCGCAGTTAGTTGAAAGCCTCTTTCTCTTCATGCTATTCCTTCCTGGTCTATAGAGAGTGAAAGAATGGGCTTGCTTGTGGCACAAATGAGTTTCACTTCTCACTATTTCTAAGAGTCAATTGCAACTTTTGAGAGTTGATGTGAACACACGGAATGCAAAATTTGAACCATAGCCTCTTTATGATGCATCTTATGAAATATACCGAGCCAAACTTTTTTGATTTTTCAATTGCAAGTTACAATTAACAAGCACCCGTTAAGGTTAGCTCTTAAACCAAAACGATGCTGAAAGCAACTCTAACCAGAATGTACACCAGGATTCCGATGTGGGCAAGGTGTGAGCATTGGTCAGAGGATTTTAAAGAAATGCTGATACAAAGAACTCTAACCAAGAATGCGCCGAATGACGGCGAGCATATGGTCAGAGGATCCCTATCTATTGCAATACTGAAAGGAAACTCAACACCAAGTATGTGCTACTCAATCCAGGATGGAGATGAGGCGACCATATGGCGGAGACTTATGAAATTACAATGCAAATCAAGTAAACAGGCGGCAAGCCAGCCTCTTCCACTTATTCATTGGGCAGTTACAAGCATGAGATTAGCAAGAATAAGAAAGATGCTGACAATACTACTGTTCAGCTTACAATATCAGAGATTTAACTGTTAAGCACAAGATAAGAGTGTTCCCAATGTTGCAACAATGTATAATGCTATCCTTAATGCTCTCAATGTCTCTCCTTTCAAAAACCAACTCAAATGATGGATTCTATGCAAGCTGTTATAACAGAAACAAGACTGAAACTGATAACCAGCAGTACAGTAACTCAATGAATTGCTCACAACTCACTCACTATTCACCCAAAATGCATGAAATCTGATGCAAACTACTCCTATGATGAAGGCGCCCAAGATGGAGACATAAAACAGAACCTAAATGCTGTTATTTATTTTCTTCACGAATTCCAATGACACTCTAAATGGTACGGCTGCAAGGAGGGGCGATTTTGCCTTAATAAATTGGAGACTTCAAATTAAATTCCCAAACTTCTCTAAAAGGGGCGCCCTTACCTAGCAAATGCATGGGTAAACTACCCAGAACCAAAAGAAAATCACACAATGACTTATGAGCTAAAAACCAAATCTGCATCACAAACCAGCAACTCCATATTTTTTGATTAATTTGCAAATAAAGGGATTACAATGCATAAACAACAGCTGAAAGCAAACTCACTACAAAATCACTCAAAAGCAATCAAACCTCTCCACTAGGTGCTATCTCACAAGCACGAAGTTGAGCCAAGCTAGGAGGCATTCATTCCTCGAAGCAGTCCAACACCATTTCGGCAGCATAACATTACTCAAGATATCCGATAATCCAAATGAAGACCAAGACCCTTTTTTAAACTTGTGAAGACTCTCTAGAAGCTTCTAGAAACCCTAACCTTTTTCAAATTTGAAAAACTCCTTTTCCCTCCAAAGATGGCGTCCCTTTTGTCTTGATGCAATTTGACTTTAATTTAAAATAATCTTCACCAAGGATGGGCGTCCCTTTTCAAGCAATTGATTTTGAACCTTAGGAATTATAAAAATATCTTCATGAGGCGCCACCCCTCAAAGTCCCCCTTTTAAGAACAACATAAGTTGTTTTCACTAGACCAAGGGGTCACAATATTAAAATATAACTTTAAAATATAATATTTTAAATCAATTGGACAAATCTCACCAAAAATGCTTCCCAAGGTTAAGATTGATCAAACCAACTGGATTGACTGAAGATGCGAGCCAACCGTGCCGAAGCCAACAGGACCACTGCCAGAAATAGAATTTACTAAAAATAGTAAATTCATGAAGGTGCTCAGAATGCCAAGAAAACCATATCACCGCGAAGCTCATGAAAAACCCAGAAGGAATCCGCAGTTCAATTACCAATCCGTGAGCAAAAGAAACCACCAACCAAGAAACCCTAATTTCACCACCGAGAAGCCTACGGGTCTCCAGAATAGGCCAACGGTCAATCAGAAAAAGTCATGCTCGAGAAGGGGACATTACATCTTACCTGTTGTAAAAGGTCAAACATCAAACAGATCTGGTCAAACAACAATCAGATGATACATTCAACAGTTGGGTCAACATGAGGTGAACTGCTGGGCCACAGGCTGCTGTATTTACATCTTCAGTTCCTTGAAATCCTCTTGCTTTTTGTGCAATTCCTTGCTCGTCTATGGAGAGTGAGAGAATGGGCTTGGTTGTGGCATAAGTGAGTTTCATTTCTTGCTATTTCTAAGAGTCAATTGCGATTTTTGAGGGCTGATGCAACACAGTTTAGTGTCATCAACTGTCAAGGGTCAATTAATGCACAGCTGAAACGGCTAGATCTATGGTTCATATACTCAGACTTGACATAGACTTGGCAGACTAAAAAATTTCCACCAGCGAAAACTCGGCAAAACTTAGCAACTTAAAAAAATACCTAAGTTTCTTAGAAAACATAAATATTATACAAAATACATAAAATGAGATCATAAAACATTGGGGAAATGTTTTCTATTAGACTTGAATAAAAATAGAATACGAAATCGAACTGTCATGCAAATACAACAGGCCATTGATAACTGATATGAATTCATGATGATTTTCATTGGAAAACATCATCATAAATTGCATATCCATGCAAGTTACAAATTACAAGAATTCACAATTTTCTCTTCCCCATTCTAGTGAAAAATTGGGGAGAGGGTCTAAATTTTCTCTTTGAATCTGCTATAAACTCACTCCAATTTACTTAAGAATGTTCAAATGCTGGTGTGAGATTCAGCGGTGGGCACGATGGCTTAAAAAGGCAAAAAACATGTATTTTCAGTGTCAAAAACATTTTTTTCTGCATACAAACCATGTCAAACATTCAGTTGTGTGTCTGAGTTTTAGAATTGGACGCACTGAGTACTCGTGCAAATTAGAGCCTAAAACTTTTCACATACTCAGTCTTAGCAAGCAGCAATTTTAAAACTCAAAAACTCGTTTCAAAAAACAAAAATTGCAAATACTTGGTGATTTACTGAATACTTGCTGATAGTCGAACTATGGCTAGATCTACTAGCAGAGGTAAAATAGCCATGTTAATAATCAAAATATGAGAAGTTTCATTCTAAAAGGAATGATGACCTTATAATGAGGTCATATATTGTAAAACCCCTTCCAAAATGGATGATATTTTTGCGATTGATTTCAGTTTGACAGATGTTCCATTTTTTCAAACATGATTCATTTCATCTCATAGATTATGTCAGTTAAATGAAATACATAGTCAAGGTAAATAACCAAACATAACAATTCATTCATTCACATTGGACTGTCAAATAAAGATATATTCACAGAGATATACTTCAGACTTATACAACTTTCATTCTGAGCAATAATATGAATCATTCATATAGGTATTTGATCTCAGAGATGAACAGCAGCTATATGAGTTTACAATATATATATATATCAAACTGTCTGGTAACAGTATTATAAGGTGTGTATAAAATGAAACTCAGACCTAATTATTGTCACGCCTAACCTGGAATTGACCTACAGCAACTTGCAGATGAGATATAAACTCAGAATGTCAGCACGTCCAGCCTTTATGTCTTCATACGACCCTCATGTGAGCAGATTACACCTTCAGATCTTCATGCAGCTGCTCAAAAAAAGCCCACATCCAGTATATAGCAGATAATATATTGCCTAGGAGCTCACGACCTCTTCTTTTATGCTCATGCACTCAGTTACAGAGGTTCCACGACTGCAATTAGAAGAATAATGGCAATACTGGGAATCCACGACCTCCTTACGGTTCATGACTTGCCAACTAAACCCCCACGATTCTTCTATAACCCATGACTTGACTTTATGAATGGATTTTGCACAGTGCTAGAACTTCTTGAAGACTCACGTGCCTTTATTCCCATGACCAGCATTTCATCAACAAGAGATAATCTCAGAATGTATGACAATATGGCGGCTCAATTGAATGCAAACTCTCCTTAGACCAAGACGCCAACTCTTAACCCCACACAATAGGAATATGCAAATTAAATATTAAGAGGGATATTGCCAGCTAGCAAATAGAGAGATATTCGCCCATTACACAGTCCACAAAAGTAACCCTTGCAACAATACTCACAAACTGTATAGAAATCGTTTTCTCCAATTTTGTCTCCGCAAGAGACTTACAAAATTGCCATATTCACCCAAATAGAAGACCTGGATGATCTCCTCCAAGAACCAACTAGGGTGGAATTGTTTCACCACCAAAACCGGATGCCCTAGGGTTTCTCCTCCCCAAGACCAAGAACTCCAAGAAGCTCTCCAAAAATGAGTGAAAATAAACAAGCATGCTAGAAATGAACTCCAAAATCCACTTTTATATCCTTCACTTTATTTTCCTGCTCAAAATAATAATAAAGTGACTTATAAAGTTACTTTTTAATTTATTTCCAAAAGTCACTTTATAACCCATTTAAATAATTATTTAACATTACCTTTTTAAATGTACTCTAATCCAATGATACCCCGTGAACAATTCTCTATTGTGATTTTGCTCGATGTTTCAAATTTGATAGATTTGCAATTTAATCAAATTCACACATAATAAAGAGTGATATTGACACAAGGAGTAAGCATGCACTTTCCTGTATACAATTTCTGAACTTCTCATAGCACAATATATCAGATTGTGCACATTGATAGTTACCAGTAGTAAACCATATTAACTGTGCTCAAACACAATGCTGATAGAAAGGTTTTATGCCCAGATTTTAAAATAATAACACGATTAAACACCCTGAGTTTGCTACAGCAGATTGCAGATTAAAATGACTGATTTCTGATTTAAAACTGCTCTTACAGTGACTGAGACTACACATAAATACATCAGATCCAGAATATAAATCGACCACTACAACTGAGTTACAAGAATATATAAGTCCCAATACAATGTTCAGAATTTCTATTATAGGCTGGCACTTTTCCAAGAATTTCAAACTTGTTATGGCAGCAATAAACAATGAAATATGACTCAGATTCTGACCTGTAACTTCACACAGACCTGGGAATTATGGAACTCTGAAATCAGCGCCCAGAATGGATAAATGAAACAGAAAATAGTCTCACGTTCCCTTTTGAAAAATGATTTGGAACTCCTCCTTACTGGTGGCGTTCAAGCTTGCAAGCTTATCACGCCCCCTCAAAGGCTCAACCAGCAGGTTACACAAACACTAATCTCAAAATATCTCCCACATCCAAGCCAAAGGACTTCTTCACCCAGCGCCAGGAATAATGATGTCACACGATTCTCATGAAATCAGCATTTAACAATGTAATAATAATAACATTTTCTAATAATGGTGGCTGGACACACCATCGACAGTGTTCTTCAAATCTCCCTCTTAAATTCTTCAAACTCTAGCTGAATATTGTTGTCCAAATCTTCATTCAGCAATGCAACGCCCAGGTAAATGCATCTTAGAATTTATCATGAGCAATAAAGATATAAATCAACAATAATACCCTTGAATGAAATCCTGATTTGCACACGATCTTCTGAATAAACCCTTGTAAATCGACTCTTGTAAGAACAATCGTGACTTCTGGAATAAAGCTGTTAGTTTTTAGATCAGAAATGTAAACAAGCAGAAAATGCAACACATAGACAATGAACATAGTGATTACCCTGGGAAAACCCTCCTACTCGAGGGAGAAAAACCCAGCAAAGAATATTCTCTTATTTATCAGAATAATAAGTGTAGAAACTACATACAAAATCAGGCCCTAGAATAGGCTGAGCCACATATAATAAGATATGTAACTTCTCCTTGTATCGAATCTTGAAAGCACTAAATCTTGAATGATAACACTTCTTACAAAAATTTGATCTGTTGTTGCAAGGAGGCTAACTACTGCTAGAGGTGCAAATTGGAGTGATTGAATTGCTTGATCAAATGAGAGGACATCATCCTCTATAAATACCAAACTAGGCAGCCTTCTCTCTAGGGCCAACCTAGAACAAATATATTTTATTTATAAAAGATGAAGGCCGACCTGCCTTGAGCAAGATATAATTAGGAGAAAATATCTCCCACTGCTACAAAACTAACACTCCCTCTTAGCTAGGGAGGTATTTTTCCAGATATCCTCGTCATGGAGTCTCCCAACATGACGCCCACAAAGGCTACACCCATTTGTGGAAAACCACATCTCAGTCTCAGAGATGTACAAGAGTTCATCATGGAGTCTCTCAACATGATGTCCACAATGGCTACACCCATTTGTGGAAAACACATCTCAGTCTCAAAGATGTACAAGGGTCCATCACGGAGTCTCTCAACTTGATGTTGCCATGGAGTCTCTCAACATGACGTCCACAATGGCTACTCCCATGTGTGGAAAGAAACACATCTTAGTCTCAGAGATGTACAGGGGTTCATCACGGAGTCTCTCAATGTGATGTCGTCATGGTGTCTCTCAACATGACGTCCACAATGGCTACTCCCATGTGTGGAAAGAAACACATCTCAATCTCAGAGATGTACAAGGGTTCATCACAGAATCTCTCAACCTGATGTCATCATGGAGTCTCTTAACATGGCGTCTCATCTCAATCTCAGAGATGAACAAGGGCTTGCACCTCATATATCTCCGTTTCAGAGAAATATACACTACAAGGGCTTTCACCTCATATTTCTCCGTCTCAGAGAAATATACATTACAACAAATCTTCATAATGATGTGACTCCCTTTGAAGCTCCAAGTACTTGCATCAACCTCCTGACCTCCTCGTCCAAGATTGCCTGCAATGCTTGCCTTAGAGGAACGGTTTCCAACGCACACCTCCGACACTACTGACTTGTGAGAGTTCAGGATTTTCCTTCTCGACCTCATCCCAAATCACCCTATTCTGAATAGGTTTGCGGAGCTACCAATGTCAAATCCAGATTGACTATCTTGTGCAATTTTGTTCTCTGCAGCTGAAGAGGTCTTCCAAGGACTTTAGCACCTGTCTTTGCAACACTGCAACCCACTTAGCTGACACCTTCACTTCTTCTTAGTGAGTCACATAACTCCCTCTTAATCCCTACCTCAGAGATTGCATAGAGATCATCTGGAAGTGAACTCCCCTCCATTGACTGATCTCAGAACCTTAATCCTTTTCCCAGACATGCTCTCAACTCGTGCCTTGAATTTAACTCCCTTTGAATGGCATGAGTGTAATCAAGGGACGAATCCATATCCATAGGGGCCTCCTACTCCTCACAGACAATCTCCAAGAATCGTCACCTCAAATAATAAAGTCTTCAATATATCTTCAAATAATCCAACATTCTTTTGCTCCTTGATCCATCCTGGAACATAGCACAACATGTTGCATTTGCTTGGATATACTCCCTTGGTTCAATACGCTAAACTCCGAGGTATGTTTGCAGAGTCATCATAAGGGGCCCACCAATTCCACTTGTAGATTCTTTATATAAAATCTTAATATTAAAGTCCCAGAAAGAGCCATGATATTCTTTTGAACAGAGATACCTTCTGAAAGAAACCCACAGCTAGAGACTCCTAGCAAGTCCCTTATGTGGCTATAGTCCCATTTCACCACGAAACATTCACATAAGCAACTTCAAATTGGTTTACTAACCTTCATATAACCTTTGCTTAAAGGTGCAGTCCCAAGTATGTGAAGCGGTTCTCAAGAAAGAAGCGTTATCTTTTGTTGCTCTTCTTTTGAAACCATGCTCTCTTCAATACTTTGCGATCTTCCTGAAATGAAATCCTTATTCACTCTGACGATTCAGCTTACCGTCGTTCTTCACCAAGATCCATGTTTCTTCAATACCATGCGATTTCCTTAGTTGATATTTTAATCTTCTGAATAGCTGGCTGTGGTAGATTGAGTCATCGACCTTGTTCAATAATAATAATATCTGAGGCAGCTCCAAAGGAAGCGATATATTAATAAACTCTCACTGTGTCATCTCTTGAAGTCTCGTTCTTCTCCAGAAACATTTAAATTGGCGATCAGGAAATGAAGTGCTCGACCTCCCAATAGCGGCTAGCTTCATATTAAGACTCCTTGGCACCTGAATTTTATTTCTCTTAGCCATGATTCTACACAGGGAGCAACCACGGTTATGAAAGAAACAACTATCAGAGATTTGAGGCTGACGTCTCCATGTATCTTGCCCGACAACTTAAGTTCTTAGTGCTCACCAATAAAGCAATCTGCTAATACATAAACCTAGTAATTGATAGGCATCTCCTTTTGAGATAAACTTTATTCATCGTTCTCCTCATCCCGTAACTTCCCTCTGACTCCCGATAAATGTGACGATTCCATCCTCCTTTAAATTATGAAACGGCAATTAAAAGATGAAAGCCTCAGAAAGTGTTTCTGACTTTCTTAACCCTTCCCATCTCAAGTAAATTAAGATGCTTTTCAAATATCACGCAACTATACAGACTTCAATGAAACTCATGACTCCAACATACATCAATTTGGACGACTCCAGATATAGTGCCTGCTTCTTTTTCCATCTCAAATATTGCCTTGAAAGTATACAACTCCTCCAATAATCACCATGCCTTATTGTTTATCTGCAATATTTATCTCTACTATATATTTTGTCTTCAGGCAGAACCAAATATTATTTATTCGCACCTATCTCCAGCAAAGACCCGACACTTATACTGCTTAGCCAAATCTGATCAGATCTTTTCTAAAACCACTCTAATACCATGTTAGTTTTTATATCAGAAATGTAAACAAGCAGAAAATGCAACACATAGACAATGAACACAGTGATTACCCTAGGAAAACCCTCCTACTCGAGGGAGAAAAACCCAACAAAGAATATTCTCTTATATATCAGAATAATAAGTGCAGAAAATGCATACAAAATCAGGCCCTAGAATTGGCTGAGCCACATATAATAAGATATGTAACTTCTCCTTGTATCGAATCTTGAAAGCACTAAATCTTGAATGATAAGACTTCTTACAAAAATCTGATCTGCTGCTGCAAGGAGGCGAACTGTTGCTAGAGGTGCGAATTGGAGTGATTGAATTGCTTGAGTTGCTTGAGTTGAAAGCCCTAGAGAGAAGGTCACCTAGTTTGGTATTTATAGAGGATGATGTCCTCTCATTTGATCAAGCAGTTCAATCACTCCAATTCGCACCTCTAGCAGCAGTTTTCCTCCTTGCAGCAGCAGATCAAATTTTTGTAAGAAGTCTTATCATTCAAGATTTAGTGCTTTCAAGATTCGATACAAGGAGAAGTTACATATCTTATTATATGTAGCTCGGCCTATTCTAGGGCCTAATTTTGTATGCAGTTTTTGCACTTATTATTTTGGTATATAAGAGAATATTCTTTGTTGGGTTTTTCTCCCTCAAGTAGGAGGGTTTTCCCAAGGTAATCACTATGTTCATTGTCTATGTGTTGCATTTTCTACTTGTTTACTTTTCTGATCTAAAAACTAACATGGTATCGGAGCGGGTTTAGAAAATATCTGATCAGATTTGGCTAAGCAGTATAAGTGTCGGGTCTTTGTTGGAGATAGGTGCGAATAAATAATATTTGGTTCTACTTGAAGACAAAATATATAGTAGAGATGAATAGTGAAGATAAACAATAAGGCATGGTGATTATTGGAGGAGCTACTGTATACTTTCAAGGCAATATTTGAGACGGAAAAAGAAGCAGGCATTATATCTGGAGTCGTCCAAATTGAGAATGAGCCGTACAAATTGATGTATGCTAGAGTCGTGAGTTTCATTGAAGTTTGTATAGTTGCGTGATATTTGAAAAGCATCTTAATTTACTTGAGACGGGAAGGGTTAAGAAAGTCAGAAAGACTTGTTGAGGCTTTCATCTTTTAATTGTCGTTTCATAATTTAAAGGAGGATGGAATCGTCGCATATTTATCAGGAGTCAAAGGGAAGTCACGGGATGAGGAGAATGATGAATAAAGTTTATCTTAGAAGGAGATGCCTATCAATTACCAAGTTTATGTATTAGTAGATTGCTTTATTGGTGGGCACCAAGAACATAAGTTATTGGCCGAGACACATGGAGACGTTAGCCTCAAATCTCTAATAGTTGTTTCCTTCATAATCGTGGTTGCTCCTTGTGTAGAATCATGGCTAAGAAAAATAAAATTTAGGTGCCAAGGAGCCTTAATTTGAAGCCAGCCGCTATTGGGAGGTCAAGCACTTCATTTCCTGATCGCCGGTTTAAATGTTTCTAGAGAAGATCGAGACTTCAAGAGATGACACGGTGAGAGTTTATTAATATATCGCTTCCTTTGGAGCCGCCTCAGATACTATTATTATTGAACAAGGCCAATGACTCAGTCTACTACAGCCAGCTATTCAAAAGATTAAAATATCAACTAAGGAAATCGCATGGTATTGAAGAAACACGGATCTTGGTGAAGAACAACGGTAAGCTGAATTTGTAAGAGACTTGGTGTCTCTCAACCTCTGACTGATGCTCAATAATGCAGATTTTTGATGTTTTTGCTGAGTTTTTAAATGTTTATAGTTTTTGTTTTTTTTGCAATATAATGGTTTGTGTGATTTTGAATTAAAAATGCTATGAATTTGTAAAATATTAGAAATAAATAATAACAACAATGAATAAATGGTTTTTGAGCTGCAAAATGCCTTTCTTATTTCAAATAAATTATTACAATACCAAAAGGCATACATGCACATAAAAAGGCAGCTGATTATTCAATAAGAGAACCTGGTTTTATTTGCAGCCATGATGAATTTGTACGGCCAGCTTGAAATAAGAATTTCTCCTTCTGTTTTTTGCTTGATTCACCTTTCTCCACCCTAGGCGCCACTTATTCCACAAATAAGATGTTGAAAGGTAAGGCGTTTTGCCTTGAAGGAAGAATCACGCCTTATGCTGGTTTGTACGGCCTTCTACAACAGATTTGTACGACCTCTCAGTAGCAAGATGTACGGCCAAAGAAACAAGGTGAACCTGATGAAAATCGAAGACAAATGATGATACCAATCTGCAATTGATTCCTTCTCTGAAACCCCCGTTGAATCCTCTCAATGAAGCACGAATTTGACCTCTGTAATGAAGCCAACCCTTAGCAAACTTTAGCTGATCTTTCACAACTTCAGAATGCTGGCCTATGAAGAGTTTATGTTCTCCACAGCCTGTAGATTGTTGAAACTTGACAGAAACCCTTGGTTTCTCACAAATCCCAAAGCTCTCACAAAATACAAAAGTTGAATAATCATTTTCATGAGTTCAATTTTGTCTTGAGAAACTTTATAAAGCCTTCAAGAAGCTCGACCCCCTCCAAAAAGCACATTAATGATGAATTAAATGATATTTACTTAATCTTTCAAAACTTAGGAAGATATAATCATTAAATGGCATATTTTCCTTTTGAGTAATAAATACTCATTAAATAATAATAATCTCCCTTTATTATAAAGTCTTTTAATACTTTATAATATTTCATTTAAATATTAATATAATCATTATTTGACTTTATAATATAAAGTCACAATAATAATTATTTAATCATCATTAAATGCTCAAATATTCTCCATTTGCTCATCCAACTGCCAAACTGGGTCGAGTTTGAGTAAACCAACTAAATCAGGTGCCCTCCCAGAAATAGTAAACCCTGACAACCTGACTTACTATAAATAGTAAGTGTCTAAATACCACTCTGTGAGCATCTGCAAAGGCCTAAACCTAAATCAGAAAGTGAAGTGTTGTCTCTAACCACCGGGTAACTGCCATAAAGGACCCTCTATCCATAACTGTCAGCCTACGAGGGTCAAAAAAATATAGGCTCACTCCTCAACAAACAATATCAGCTAAAAAGGGGACATTATAGAATCGTCAGAGTGAATAAGGATTTCATTTCAGGAAGATCACAAAGTATTGAAGAGAGCACGGTTTCAAAAGAAGAGCAACAGAAGATAACGCTTCTTTCTTGAGATCTGCATCACATACTTGGGACTGCACCTTTAAGCGAAGGTTATATGAAGGTTAGTATACCAATTTGAAGCTGCTTATGTGAATGATTCGTGGTGAAATGGGACTATAGCCACATAAGGGACTTGCTGGGAGTCTCCAGCTATGGGTTTGTTTCAGAAGGTATCTTTGTTCAAAAGAATATCGTGGCTCTTTTTGGGACTTTAATATTAATATTTTATATAAAGAATCTGCAAGTGGAATTGGTGGGCCCCTCATGATGACTCTGCAGACATACCTTGGAGTTTAGCGTATTGAACCAAGGGAGTATATCCAAGCAAATGCAACATGCTATGCTATGTTCCAGGATGGATCAAGGAGCAAAAGATTGTTGGATTATTTGAAGATATATTGAAGACCTTATTATTTGAGGTGATGATTCTTGGAGATTGTCTGTGAGGAGCAAGAGGCCCCTATGGATATGGATTCATCCCTCGATTACACCCTTGCCATTTAGAGGGAGTTGAATTCAAGGCAAGAGTTGAGAGCATGTCCGGGAAAAGGATTAAGGTTCTGGTACCACCACTCATGGGCCTCACCCTCTAAATATAACATGGTACCATTGGGCTTGGACTCATTGATGTGTTTTTTGACCGCACCAAACAGCAGAACAAAAATAGTTTAGGGCTACTCTGTTCTCTCTTGATCAAAGTATTCCGTGTGCTAAGATTGCGAGATAGATCACACGTTCAACTCCAAGGTTCCTTAAGTGCGAATAGACCCAGTTTGGTTGATGTGTATTGCTGTGTTCTTACGAGGGGACTTACGTAATTGTTCAGATTTCTTGCAGTCAGCAGCTAATGTATGATTTGAAGGGGATTCTTATGTGTATGATTTGGCAATGTGGTTCTTTTCCTAAAACTAATCAGAAATATGCTGAAAGTAAAGGGGTATAAAGCCTAAGAAATTTATATTCTATTCTAAATGCAGGATATGTGGGGCTTCGTTTCAATAGACTTCAACCGGATTTCACCTAGCCTCCGTCGGACAGCCTCAGCAAAATCGGTGCAATCTTCAAGGGAAATAGCAAAAGATGTTCAAATTATGACTTAACATGCATACACCATCACAACGACGCATATAAGCATATAAATCACAACCGAAGTTAAACTAAATGTAATGTCCAGTTGACCACACAAGGCGAACTTATCATCAACAAGCCGCTAGTGGTATGGAATAAAGCGAAGCTATCTCAATAAAACACCACACACCAAAGTAAGCTACTTTGCATGAACTTAGCGGATACGAAGGAAGAAACCTTGCTAGCATTTCACTGACAAGACGAATTCCATCATCAATGAAAAGATCTATTATCATAAAATGTGTTTACACAACAATCTCCTCAAAAGTTTTCAAAGGGAAAACTTTCTTTCTTCTCCAAATTATGCAAAAATGCTCTACAATGCTACACTATCTAGCTCTAATGCTAATGCTCTCTCAATGTCTACTATTCCAATGTCTAATCTAATTCTAATGGATTACAAATGAGGGGGACTCCCCCTTTTATAGCTAGCCAAGTCCCAAAGGACGGCTAGGGTTACAATCAATAGAGTGGCCAGAATCGTGCCACCTCAGCCCTAACCCTAAAAACTGCCAGAATAGGGAGTGGTACATTAAATGAATCAAAGATTCCCACTCACTCCCAAAAATAGAAAAAGGTAATAAATGCTCCATATTCAGTCTTCTAGAAGATCCTCGTCCAGTAGTGTGTTCCCATTTGCCTTCTCTCTGACTGCCAACTCAACAAATCTGCTAAGTACGGCCTCAACCTCCTGAGCTGAAATCGGTGGAACACAATCTAACCGAAACTCTAACACCGTGACTGAATGCTCGTGCCTCGTACAAGATTTTCTCCAAGCAGCTAAGGAGTCCTGCGTGTTCTGGATCAAAGTGGAGAATGTAGCAGTATTCTCAAAGTCATCCTGTACAAAGGTCTTAACGTCTGCGAAGAAAGGCACCAGCAAACCCCTCAAATTATCAAAACTTATCTCATTCGGATTCAGCCGCCTAGCAAATATGGCCTCAAAAGTGTTCTGAACTCCATCCATGATATGTCCATACATTGAACCTTAGCAGGCATTTGAATGCGCACGTGCCGCATCGAAGAAGCCATGCAGCGATAGGCTGGCGAAGAATACCCACTTGAGGAGAATCATATGGGTCATTATTTCGAATGACACCTCCATCAATCGGCAAGCGCAAGTAGCGTACCTCAACACCTCAAGACGTTGGATCACCTTACTCTGATAGATGGAAGCATCGCCCCAAGCATGATCCACCGCATCCATCCGTGTCAAAATAGAAGAAGCCTGCTGAAAGGCAGAGGCAAGGTCCTCCATAAACTTCTCTGTCACCGATTACGAACTCCACGTGACCCGGTAGAAGGATGGATCATTTGGAAATATCAACGAGGTACATCGCCCTCGAAGAGCGAGACAGAAGCTAGCGAACATATCCAATTAAGGCTTTGTGTTCTCGTTTCAGCCTCTTATACTTCCCTTCTTTCTTGAACAACCTATCCTTGAGGGCGAGGAAGGAGTTATCACACTCAACAATCTGAGCACCAGTGGGGCGTCCCAAATCTAGAGTCGTGACCAC
>VDFB02090749.1:0-14044 GCA_007258455.2 Sequoia sempervirens
TATTCTATTGGCTAATACTCAATTGATTATTCATTTCAGTATGTAGGATACAAATAAGATGTAGATGCATAACCACCTAAACAGTTGATGATAGTTGGTATAACTGCATTAAATAAACAAACAATATATTATGCTAACATTCCTCCCTTATTATATTGTTCCTACAAATGTATCCCTGAAACCTCAAACTTCACTTTGCCAAGGGACCCCCCCTTAAGGCTTACAAAACAAAACTTGACGATTACAAAATATATATATACATCTATGTAAAGGTCTTTCTTTGAAGAAACAAAACTTGAATCAAGTGGAACTCCACCATGTTGCCTTGTAACCCTCGTAAAGGTGTAGCTTTGAGATGAATTCTCAAGGTCTTCCTCCCATGAACTCTTGAATCACAAATCGTAATTATGGACAACCATCCACCAAGTTGTCTCCTCGACCCTCATAAAGGTATAATCCTTGGTCATAGTATCATGAAATCTCTAGGAAACCATCCATACTGAGCTCTTCACAAAATCCCTTACCTATCTCCAAGAAACAAACTTCACAATATATGTATCTTCAAATCTATCAGCAACAATAAGGAAAAGAAAGAAATTACAGCAAAAAATGCTTCTCATAAGGAAAAGAAAGAAATTACGAGAAGCTAACTTGAGACATGATGGAAATTCCCCCATCCTTCAATGCCACTACCCTCCAATATGATGGCTCAAAGTATGAACTCACGAGTCTTCATTCTTGATCTTAGAGAAAATCTAGCATTCAAGTAATGCATCAAATCAAGAATAACTTCTTTTTCCTTGAGTACTTGTTCAACTAGTGCCTTCCTTTCAAAATAATTATTATATTTTCTTACATCAACCCCACTCACATCAATCTTTATGGAAGTGGTAATCATATAAACCTGATTAACTCCTTTGATAGGTACACCACTCATCTTGAATGAACTGATAAAAAATCCCAAATTCAACAGATAATGCACCCTTACAAATCATCTACCTAGCACCTATAGATTGAGGAGTATAACCTTTTCATTCTAATAGTTAATCTTGCTCAAACCTGAAGTTCCCTCACAATAAGTAATTGTAAAATAAACTCACACATACCTTTTGAAATTTTCTTCCTTATATACCATAATAATCAAGAATTTATGAGGCAATTTTAGATTATTGAAAAGAATGAAGATTCCAAACTCAAATAATAGCTAATTTATGAATACCAGACGGACCTCCTAAATAAAGGTACGATTAAGAAACAATATGAAGGCTTGTGGAGTGAGCTTGATAGTTTCTGATAGACCTTAATGCTTGCATTTATTGGTTCCTTTGAACCTTCTTAGACAACTTCTAGATGCCTCTACTTCATCACACCCATCCACCACTCTATGTGTACTTTTGTTGTAGATATACTATGCAACAATAATCTATATGTGATGTGGTTTTCTTTGCTTGCCAATGACCATTAACAGTAAATACAAAAGAACAAAATACTATATGTTGGAATATAATTTCTCCCACTCATTAGGAATACAAATAAGACAAATATTATATTGAAAAAAGACAAATCAAATAAGAAGTTTGTAGAAAGGGTTAGATAGTTTCTAGCTAAGTTAGAGATTGTTCTAGAAGATAGACAGGCTGGCCTAAATTCTAGAAGAGTCCTTTGTAATTTCTAGACTGTATTTTGTAGTTTCTAGAATTATCTATATGTATCCCAAGTCCTCTATATAAGAGGCAGATGTAAACCATTTTTGGACAAGAAATTCAATACAAGCATTGTGAGCAATAGCTCATGTTTATTTGTGTGTGTGTTTATTTATGAATTGCTGAATTTGTATTTGCTTATTAGTGTTGATTTGTATCCATCCACCTCCTTCAAGTGGTATGAGAGCCCGGTTACAGAGGAGTTGAGGAGATTTGAAGATCGCAAAAGCCAAAAATGCAGCTGAAAAGTGTTGTCAATCAAAGTGGAGTGTAGGAGCTTTTAGAAGCCCACAGTCTGTCCAAAGGAAGAGCAGATGCTAAGGAAATAGCTATAAGGTATTTGAAGATCGCTAGCATTTATTGGTTGTTGTTCGCTAAAGGACGTCGTCGCTGCCATTAATGTAGCTGTAAACTGAAGCACAAAGAGTTGTCAAGTTATGTTGTTGCTGTTTGAAGAGTTGTTGATCGCAGCAGCTAATGAAGACTATTTTTTAAAAAAAATAGGAGAATTAAAGGCTACAGTCAATCAACATTGCCGAGGATATTATTTGAGGAAAGCACAAGAGTTTCTTAAATCGGAGATTAAAAACAGGTTGTTAGCATTCAAAGAAGGTAAAATAAAATTGTTTTTGAGAAGGTAAAATAAAATTGTTGCTTTAATTTGTGTTCATCATTTTTTAAAGAAATTTTTAGAAGACAAACATTCAGATTTGTAAGAGAAAATTGAAGAGTGAAGGTACACAAAGCTGTCAAATAAGAGGGAATCGGTGTAGCAGAACCATTGTGAAAGGTGTTATTCAAATAGAGATAATGGTAGCATTGGCTTGAGAATTTATGAAAATATTTTTAGAGCGAGGATTGTCATAGTAAATTTGTGTTGCCCTAGTTAGGGTTTGGTATATTTTTGTTGAAATTTTTTTTGTTGAAATTTTCAGATTACATAAGTTATGTTTAAAGAAAAAGAATTATGAGATAACATGTGTCAAAAAGTTGTTGAAAGTGATGATTTGTGAAGTTTGAGGAAAGATTGCAATAAGGGTTTCAAAAGGTTACAGCTTGTTGAAGGAAATTATGGAAGAGTGAAGGCAGGTGAAGATTACAAAATTAAGGTGAGTTCAATTATTTGTTTCAGTGGGAAAAATTGGAAAAAGGGTTAAAAAAGATAATAAAATTTAGTGGTTGAAAATAATTTTTTGGAAGAAGAATTAACAAAGCTTAAAGAACAATTGGATATTGTTAAAAAGAATAATAGATTCTATTTTGAAATTAATAAAGAGATGCAGAGAGAAAAGTGTAAACTTTTAGATGAAAATTATAATCTTGAAAAGGAATTGGAAGAAGTTAAAGATAAAAGTGAAAAGTTAGAAGAAAAGTTAAAATTATTTGATGAGGTTAAAAAGAGGAATGAAGAGTTAGAGAAAAAGTTAAAATTGTTTGAGGAGATCAAGAAAAAGAATGAAGAACTAGAACAAAGAGTGAAATTGGTTGATGACTTAGAAGAGAAATTAAAGAAATTAGAAGAAGCAAATAGTTTGCAGATGAAGGAAATTACAAAAATGAATGAATGTTTGAAGTAAAAATCCGTTCATGATGTTTCATGTAGTATAGAGGATTTGAATTTGTCATTTGATAAATGTGTTTTTGCTGAAGAAATTTGTGATAAAAATTGTCAAAATGATAATATTGTTAGATGCAATGGCAATGAAATGAATGTTGGTTTAAAGATCATGGAAAGAATGGGATACAAAGGTAAAGGTTTAGGAAGGCATGATCAAGGGATGAGAGAGCCAATTAAGCCAATAATGAGGCCAAAGCATGAAGGACTTGGATATGTGACAGGTAAAGGAAATAATACAGGTGTAACCAAATTTGTTAAAGAAATGGAATGTGTGCAATGTTGTCATTGTAACAGGAAAGGACATACAAAATAGATGTTGGGACTTACATCCTTGTAGTATTTGTGGTTTGAAGAGTTATTCAGAAAAAACATGTTGGAACAGGCAGTGCAAGAAAGATTCTATGGCAGATTGTATGAAAATGGATTGTGGATGGGTTTATGGATCGAGTTGGCAGAAAATTACAGGTATGATCAAGAACTTGTTTAAGTATAAAAGTTCGCAAGTGAAAGTTGATGGCATTCAAGCAAGGTTTTCAAAAGGCATAATTGATAATAAGTTTGAAGATGATAGTATCATGGAAAGGCAAGACATCTATATAGAAGGAAAGACTCCAAGAAGTTCAGATTCAAGTTTTGAAGAGTTAAATAGTTCAAGGATTGCCGCAGCAGTTGGACTAGGACAAAGGCATCGTCAAGGCATAAAGATCATCAAGATGGAAAAGAAAAGGATTCGAGAAAGTTTGAAGAGTTGGTTGCAACCGTAAGGAAAGGAAGAGAAAGAAGACGATTGTCAATGGAAAAAGAGATTGGGGAATGCCTCAACATTCACGGTAGAAATTAGGGAGGAGTGTTGGAATATAATTTCTTCCACTCATTGGGAATACAAATAAGACAAATATTATATTGGAAAAAGACAAATCAAATAAGAAGTTTGTAGAAAGGGTTAGATTGTTTCTAGCTAAGTTAGAGATTGTTCTAGAAGATAGATAGGCTGGCCTAAGTTCTAGAAGAGTCCTTTGTAATTTCTAGATTGTATTTTGTAGTTTCTAGAATTATCTATATGTATCCCAAGTCCTCTATATAAGAGGCAGATGTAAACCATTTTTGGACAAGCAATTCAATACAAGCATTGTGAGCAATAGCTCATGTTTATTTGTGTGTGTGTTTATTTATGAATTGCTGAATTTGTATTTGCTTATTAGTGTTGATCTGTATCCATCCACTCCTCTTCATATAGAGGGCACCTCAAAATGCACAGAAAACTCACATTTCCCTGCATGAATTTGTGCCTTACAATGCTGGAAACATTGGTGGTAACTACTTTGATTATAACTCAAACAATGTTGTGCTCGATCAAGAAGAAAATGAAAGATCAATTGGATTGATTGCTGGAGAATGTCGTAGCATTTCTACTCATGCCGCCTTAACTTTGCTTCCATTAAATTTTGCGTGGGCTTAACATTCCAGTAGCTTCCTACTTATCAATCAAAGTCTGCCATTTGTAGACTAAGGAACTTCTAAAAATTATACGTCCTCTTCATGTCAGATTTATAAGACATTCTTTCACTGCTCGATACCATATGTTGGCTAATACTCAATTGATTATTCATTTCAATATGCAAGATACAAATAGGATGCGGATGCATAACTGCCTGAATAGTTGATGACAGTTGATATAACTGTATTAAATAAACAAACAATGTATTATGCTAACATATTCTATATTTGTATTTCTTTGAAAAAATTAAAAAATTATTTGAATATAGTTTTGTTTTTTAAATTGAAATTATAATTTAGTTGTCAATAGAATGCTTTAAAATGAAATTACATGTGACGTCAATCTTTATATAGTAATTTTTTTTACCTTCAAATTTTGTGTGTAACTGTATATTTATAACTTGAAATTTTAGTGCATGGATATATTTTTTCCAATCTTGATAAATATATTTTAAAATAAATATTAAAATGTCCTAAAACACAGTTGTTTCTATTCAACGCCAACTTTCATATTAACTATTTATTTAAAATAGAAAAAAATTATACCATGTTGATATAGATTTTTTTATCTAGTGCATCATATATAAATATATATATATATATATATATATATATATATATATATATATATATATATATATATATTATATATATATTTGACATGGTAATCAACCTAATATTTTTTGATGATAATCTACTTTAAGTAAAAATAAAAAATAAATTTTAAATAATAATTATTATAAAACATATTTTAGAACTACACTTATGGATCTACAAAAGGTATTTTATATTTCGGAAAAAATTATGTACATGAGAAGTTGTTGAAATATCAAGTTTTTCATTTTTTTTTTTTTTGGTAAATTGGCGTCAACGTGCTACTACATATGCATTTAGCTAACAATTTAAGTTGGAAAAGTTTTGGACATATCTAACTTAGCTAGAATGAATATTACTAGATCATATGTTTGACCAAAATTGATTTTTAGTTAGAAATACTTAAATTCATTTGTGTTGATAAATTAGACAAAAGTGTGACACAAATTTGTACCTTTATCCTGATGTAAACATAACAATCATTATGATAATGATAAGATAAGAATAATAAGCATGAAATTTAACTAATAATAAACATGGGATATATGAAACATATAAATATAATGAATTTTGTAGTGTAAGAACATACATGGTAGTAAGGAACATGGGAATACATAAATAATAAAAATGGAACATAATGAAATATAAGAATCAGACAAGACAAATGGGAAAATTTAAGAGATAAATATGGATGAACAAGAAAGGAAAGGTGTCCCCAAACAGAAAACCAAAAAATACAACATAATATAGATAGTGTAATAAAAATAGGAGATGTAAAAATTGTAAGGTTCAATATGATATTATTTTTAATTCTTGGGCCACATATTGATTCAATAATTTATGCAAATTAGTAGCCCCCATCTTAGCAAATAAGGAAACATAGACTGAGATCATTGTCAATGATATTCTTGACATGTATATATGTATGTACCTTGCATATATTATGTGTTACACTATCCCTCAAAGCTACATCAAAGGATTTCATTGGATACAAACTATCATTTTGGCTTATGTTTTTCATGGTCAATTGAATTTATCATAAGAAAACATGTTACTAAAACATAGCCTTCATAATAAGCTTCCTAAAAATTGCAGATCTTTTAGTCTATTTTATTTATTTTATTGTATTTAAGTATAAGTTTATTAAAAAAGGTAAGATCATTTGAAACACATGGAAAATAGAAAACAATGAAAAAATAGAAAAATAAGATGTTGAGCTCTAAGTTGATGTTTTTATTTCAATAAGAAAATAACTCGGGTTTATTAAAATAATTATAATTTGTAGAAGGTATTTGGCTAAATTATAAGTATTCTCATCAAAAATTAATAATAAATAATATATACAATAAAAATACCAAAAAAACCATATAGATCCTATTTCCTAGATAATAGTGATAATGATCTATATTTAAGAAATGAAAATATTTTATTTTTAGATCAAATTATGTATTATTGGAAAACATTTCTCATTAAAACATAGTATAGAGTAGAATAAATGATTTATTAATAAAGACTAAAAATGAGATAATTTCTATTAAAAAAATTAAAAATATATTCTACATAAAAAATATTACAAAAAATTATTAGTTTACAATAGCTTCAAACTATTAATGTTTGGTTTTTTTTAATAATTGAGAGAATGAAAAAAATACTTAACTTTGTGGAATACATAGGTGAGAAAATTGAGATGCTATTATGTTGTCACTTTGTGGCATAAAATAAGGCCAAAGTGTAAAGAAATACAAGGTAAATTAAAGAACAAAGAAATGAGGATTGCAACATATATGACATCAGAAAATATCTCAAACTATAAATGATATAAAAATAAGTAAGAAGTTAGATAAAGAGAAAAATGCATGTTCAAAGATACTTATATTAGTATGCACCACAAGAGATTGTCATTGTGTCATCCACATACAAACTAGGGACAAGGAAATAATACAAAAGACAATTAAGGAAGGAAAAAAATAAAAAATAAGAGACAGTTGATAATATATAATCAATAAACTCATCCCAATAAAGTGCATCTACATGCTCTAAAATGTGTCCTTAAAATCAATGAGGTGAAAAAATAGTTGCATTGCCCATTTATAAAGGAACAAGGCAACAACTTCTAAATTTTTAGTTTGAAGCATAAAAAATCAATATATTTTTTAAATTTCAAAATGATGTAAAATAATGAAATGTAGAAATACCAATGTAGTTTATGATTTTTTTTTTAAATTTAAAAATTACTTTGGTATAGTAACTTTAGAAAATTATTATTAGTATTGAATTCCTAAAAAAATCTAAGAGTGAAGTAGATGGAATGTTAAGGAATTTCTAATTTTTTTTCCTTGTTATAAGCTTGATTATTTTGATATATACTTTTATAATAAATGTTTAAAGGTACATGTCTTCAAAATAACACTTTTGATGGAACATTGAAAATTTTGTGCTCATTTATCAAAAATAAAAAATATATATTTTGGCATAAACAAAACTCTCTTCTTTAGTGAAATGATTTTTTTTCAAAAAATAAAAGAATGTTTGCTATTTTTTTTCAAAGGAATCAACCTCAAATTTGTCTATAATGACCCACCATTAGAATTTAAAAATAAATAGTAAATAAAATTAAAATACTATCAAATTGTCTTTAGAATTTGCATAATAAGATTTGTGAAGGCCATTCTTGTTTTCCACAAAAATGTAATAATTTACAATAATTTACAACTATTTTTTTCTCAACTCATTCTAACTTATTTAATCAAATATATTTCATTTAATTTATTCATAACTTCTTCAACTATAGTTATGACAAAAAAATTATTCCACCACGCATATTCTTACACTATAAAGTGGTAAGATCCCATTGTTCTAGGGTCATTCCTAGATCTATACTTTTATCCTCAAGCATTCATTGATGATGGATCTTCCTACATATTGCTTTCTAGGAATTAAAGGATTCATAGTTTAAACACCAAAGATAGAGAGAGAAGTTGAAATGTATAGTCTCTATTTTAACCATACTATTCATGGAGATTATTCTTTCAAATTAATCAAATTATAATAGAATGATAACAAACACATTCCCATCAAGTTTATGTTCCCTTGCAATCATTAGTGTATGAACGCACCTAAAACCACATAAGGACCATATAATTTCAACATCCCGCACGTGTCCATATAGTGATTAGCTTAAGAATACATCATATATATACAACATAGATAGCTTATGAATATGTCACACACACACACATAATGTGACTAGTTCATATGTACATCAAAGTACACATAGTGACTAGCTTATACATATATCACATATACATAATTTTAATAGTTCATACACACAACATAGGTACACATAAACCACATATATAAGTGTGATTAAGTAACACATACATCACATATACATAATGTGATAAATTGTGAAAGGATCACATATACATAGTGTGACTGGCTCAAACACTCAATGCATTTACACAATGTGAATAGCTAATGAACCTCAAAAATACACATAGAGGTTAGCTAGCAATGGAGAGTGATTCAACCTTATTGAAAGCTTCTCCCCCTTATTTTTGTTCACTAACACAATATCCCATAAGTAAATATCATTAAAAAAAGGAATGTATGGGAATTCAATGCAAAAACGTGGGTCCCATCCTTTATCCCAATACACTACCACCTATAATGAAAAAAAATATATCTCATACTACTTAGGGTCATAAAAGCTATGGGCATAAGCACAACAACATTAAAAATTCCTAATTTTATTTTTACACAGTATATAATGATTGAATTACATATACATTTTATAATTATGACCAACTAGCAATAGGAAGTGGATGCAACTCTATTGCATGCATCTTCCTATTATCAAGTTCACTAACACTTACCATTGAAGTGCATCCTAGCTAGAAAAAGGAATATTGATGCATCCCATAGTACACCATGGGTTCCATGCTTTTTCCTAGGTCTTTGTACTTTCTATAATGATGGGAAAGCATCCCATACTACTTGTAATTTTCATTGAATAAGGATTAAGTGTAACAACACACATAATATAATCCCATCAATAAGATTTCCACAACATGCCAAACCATTAGAGTTACTAGATCCTAACACCTATTTCCTCCATGCCTATGGAAATGGTTGATACAACCTACTATGGGGTACAAATCCTAGCATCTATCAACTTTATAGTAATGGTGAAATATAGCTTAGCCCTATTCTACCAAGGGTATCTCCCAACATCCATAACCTCCATACTACTAGCAATACCTAGCTAGACCTTAAGATATATTTATTAGCTCTTGAAATTAGTCACTCACACATGGTACTTTGACAAAAACCTAATTTTGAATATACATCATTTTATGGGAAAATACTTGAATCCTTCACCTTTATACTATTGATGAAAGCTATCCAATCCTTAAAATATAGTGGATAACACTTGAAATTTATCACTTGTATGGTATTAGTGATAGTCAACTATGTACACCTATATTAGACTAAGTTTTGACATGTGTGTTCATCTTATTACTAAGTACACATAGTCCACACATATCATGAGCTCAAAAATACTAATAGAGTTGACCTATTTATTTATCATATAATGATCTTTATACCTACACATAGAGTATCAAAACATAGTTAACACATTGAACCCTCATGAGTTGGCCTCCACTCAACATGTATACATAAAAAAAAACTTAGAAAGTAATCTAGTTCATTCACTTAATTTAATTTTTAATTGAGAATTATGGAGGGGATTCGCTACTCCCCAGTCCCAAGAAAAACAAGGTCTAAAGGGAGAAAATTTACCTCGATCACCTCAATGACAAAGGTTAAAAGATGGGATGATGGAAAAAGGAAAAGATAATCTATGTTTTTGGGTTTTCAGGGTGGCTCTAGGACTTTAAAAATTGGATGAACAAACTGTAGAGGTCTTGGATAACGAAATAGCTTGCTCTCGACTAGAGGATGACAACGCGGGTAAAGGATGACAACACGATGCAGTGGCATCTATGTGGTGCACTGGTGTCTTGTATGGACAAAGAGTAGAGTTCACAATTTGAAACACATAGGGTCTGCTAACAACCTAAGAACTTTAATTTGATAGTTTAACAAGAAATGATAGAATACTATAAATGCATAAAAAAGATAACTAGCACAACAAGAAGAATACTATAAATGAGATAAATTAACAAAAAATGAAATGACAAGCAAAGGGTAGTAGAAATCCAACTCATGGTAGGTCCAACTTCCCACAAGCTCCAAAATGAACAAGGTACCTACACACATGAAGATGATAAATTGTTGGGGTAGTGTTTTGGAGTTTTCCTTAGTCAAACCCCCACTTTGGTCTTTCCACCTCCACAGACAACTAGATAGGCCACACTAGAAAAAAGATGATAAATAAAGTAGATATATAATATGTATAGAAAGAAAAGATAATCTATATGCAAACTATAATATTGATAATGCAATAAAAGTAACATAGTTTTACCCTCCCTTCTACAAGCTCAAAGAAGCTGAGAGGAAGGATGAGAGCTTCGGGAATGCAAGGTGATATGTGCAAGAATGATGTAGAACTTGAAACCTACAAGAAGGTGGTGTAGAGAGAATGGAAGCAAGAATGGAATGGAATAATTAATATAGTGAAGTGAGAAGTTGTAAGAATGAGCATTAGAATGTGAGAGAGATTGAATGGAATGAGAAAGTGAGTTCAAAATGAGGCTTTGGAGGAAAAAGAGACGTTTTTGGGCGGGTCTGAAGTCGTAGGTGTGATAAGAGAAAATAAATAGGAAAAAAGAAAGCATAACAATGACAACAATCACAAATTTCCTAGATCATGCTAAGATCCCCAAATCAATAATGGAGTGCAATGCAACAAAAGAATTCAATAAACAAGAACAATATCAACTAATTCCCATGCTTGACTCATCTCCATTATTCTTCTCAACTTTGCTGTGAAATGCTTAATGCCCTCAAATTATGAGTGTGCAATATTAGTTAATAAGTATTTTGACATCAAAACTTTGAAGATTGTGATTACAAAAAATAGAGTTAAAAATCTTCTTTTATAGAAACTTCACAGATTCGACGGTCGAGATTGATTTGTGTATGAATGGTCCAGATCGAGAGTGAGGATTTGATTGAATAGTTAAAAAGTGACTTGATTGATTAGATTGATGGAATAGTTAGCTAATTTGATTGATTAGTTAAGAGATGTAACTGAAGGAGTGTGTGAGTCAAAAGGAGATGATAGATCAATTAGGTGAGTGAACTAAGAGAGAGTGTTAGTCAGGAATGGAGAGAATTATGCATGAGATATTAAATTGAAAATGTAGGAGATATGTGCTCAAATAGAAGAATTAATTATAAAATTAATTCCTTTCTTTGTGGAAGAAGTTATGTGTACGTGATTCCATAATGAAGTAAATGAATTATTTGAATTATGGAGTCACTTTAGATGAGAAGGTAGAATAATTAATTTATGGAGGCACCTTAGATGATAAAACAAAATAATTAATTAAATAAATATTATTGATTTAATTAAATGTGGGAGAATATGAATTAATTTAAATGTGTAATTAAATAAATTTAGGAAACTTATTTAATTAATTAGAAGAAGAGATTATAATTAATTAATGACGTAATTAAAGCAAATTAATGTAATTTACTTAATTAACCAATTTTAGAAGAATAATGTAATGAATTAATTAAATGGTTAAAACTATTTAATTAATTAGAGGAATTAGGATGTTAAGTTATAATTAAATGATAAAACCATTTAATCATTTTTGCGGGTATCTTGAATTAATGATGAAACATGCAGTCGCAAGCCTAAGCCATTTTTCAGTGTCTACATTTTTCCCCTCTTTGAAATAATGTTATTTTAGCATTGTGTCCAAGAATAATGAATAACATGCCCTAGTCGTGCCCTAGTGTGAAATAGGTAAGGGTATGCCCCCTCAGGAAAAATGACAAATTTTTGAAAAATTTAGAAAAAAATGGACATTGTCCTGATTAGGTAATTAGATATCTAGAAGTTTGATGGTGGTGAAAGAAACCAGTTTCGACAAGGTCTAGTAAGTGAATTGGTCATTGGAAGTGTCCAAATAATGTGTCAAGTATATTAGGGTTCAAAGAAAACCCTAAAAACCCCTAGGTATAAATAGAAATTGGATAAAATTGAATTCATTTTCACCCTTGGATTTTGAAAACTTGTGATTTTGCTCTAGAGCCATCTTGCAAAATGTCTCCCATTCCCTACTCTGAGCAGCATGGATATTGCATTAGGACCTTTCGATGACCAGTTAACACAAGATCCTTGATATGTACCCTTAATCTGACTTTTGAATTTTGAATTTTCACACATTTCTAGGTAGTTAAAGTTTATTTTCACACGCATCACTTTTGTGAGCCACAAATGTGTTTGTATGCGACACATATGTCTGCGATACAATGCATTTGTGAAAACACATGACCCAATTGTTTTGTTTTTGTTTAAATCAACGCATATGCATGATTTTGCACTACATATGTTATAGCTAGTCACATATGCTAGGATTAATGATGCATTTGTAATTATGCACCACATTTGTAAAATAATACGACGCGTATTCATGGTGAGTCACATTTGAGGAATAGTGTGACACATTTTCTAAATACAATGACGCATTTGATTATCAAATTTTTTTGAACGTTTGAAGTTTAAAATTAGCTTTGTCTTTTGAATGATGCACATTTATTAGCCTCATGTTTTTGACGCAAGATATGTGTTATGCATTTGCATGTTGTTTTGGATTCGAGATACACCCAGGAGTCGAGGCTAGCTACTTACGAATTGTGGGACCAGTGCAAAGAGACATTTGATATGGCATCCTAGACTTCATCATGTGACATTTATGCCCAATATCTAGGAAAACTGAGGGATGCTCATTGCACTCATTGAGCGATGGCATTCAAAGACTTCTTCTTTCCATTTTCCCACAAGAGAGGCGACAGTTACATTGGAGGATGTGTATAGGATACTCAAATTTCCGATCATGGGTGAGAGGGTCCACTATGATACCCAAAGGGGTTACAGTGAGATCACTCGATACTATGTGTATGAGGATGTTAGAAACCTTGGTATCGAGCACTAGAAAGATCAAATGGCATGTTCTTGCAGAGGGTATTAGGACACAATAACTCAACCACAATAACCCTAGACACAATAACCTCATCATAATAACCCAAGGACAAAATAACCTAGGGTCATAATAAACCATGGATAGAATAACCCATGTAATTTATAAATTTTGTTTTCCTTTCTCTATATTCTTACGAGGATATTTTGTCCATGGGTTATTTTGACCACAAGTTATTTTGGCTTGGGTTATTATAACCTTGGGTTATTTGTCCTTGGGTTATTGTGTCCGAGAATATTTTGTCTAAGGTTGTTATTGGTGAGGTTATTATGTGCTGTAGCGCATAGAGATCTGAGAGCAGATTGATGGTGTTTTGTATTGCTCATCCATTTGGGATTATACTGGTGGACCACCAAGGGCATGGGTTTCCTATGGGTTGGGGAGAGATGTTAGTGGGGATGTTGGAGAGATAGGTTATGTATGCATGGGGCCCCTATCTACTAGTGATGTTGTAC